>JAFIDM010074118.1:296014-331170 GCA_023159025.1 Thereuonema tuberculata | reverse complement strand
TTTCAAAATCTTGTATAGATCACTGTTTTTCAGACATTAAGAATACAAGAACTATGGCTACAATTATCGAATGGGACATATCAGACCACTTTGGCATAATTTTTGAAATAAATAACTTAAATGATCACGTTACTGATAGAATTATAAACAGAAATATGAAATATAACAATTCTATGGATGATGATTTCTTCAGCAAAAAAGTATACGAACTGACTCTTCTAATTAGAAATAATTACAATCAAGATACAAACAAAATTATTAATAAATTACATAAAATTATTAAAAAAGCTAAAAGAAGAGATTGGAAAAATAAAAAAAAAACAGTAGAAAAGGATCTAAATAAACAAATAGTAAACTATAAACATACATGGATGGATAACGAGATAATGACACATATAGATGAAAAAAATAAATTATTCAAGGAATATAAAAAAAATAGGAAAAATAAAACTTTAGAAACAAAATATAAAAAAAAAGAAACTGGCTTAAAAATTTCATTTATAAAAAAAAAAATTATTACAGAAATTTAATTGAAGATGATCCAAAAGCTAATGTAAAGATATGGAATCTTCTAATAAACCAGATTAATTTTAAACAGAAAAATAATAACAACAATGAAATATCAAAATTATTAAAAACATATGAAATAAAGACCATTTTCCAAGAACTAAAAAATGTATTTATTCAAAATAAATCAAAGAATGACAAAATAAACTATAATAAAAAGAAAGAACCAATTATGAAAGGAATTTTCAAAAAAATTCGATGTTTTTATTTCCACCAACTTCAATTGAAATATTAGATATAATATCCAATTTAAAGAATCATAGTTCCATGGGATGTGATTTTTTAAAAGTAAAAGAAATCAAACTGCATAAAGAAAATTTAGCTATGTTCTTAGAGGAACTGTTTAAAACATTATCATAACGGGGTCATATCCAACTCTTTGGAAAATTGCCCATGTCATCCCTATCTTCAAAGGAAATAACACGGATAGCCCTTATAAGTTTGACAATTACAGACCAATATCCATACTCTCGAATATTTCAAAAATCTTTGAAAGTTATCTCTACCAAAAAATTTATAATTATATCAAAAACAATAATTTACTAAATGATAACCAATACGCTTACCAACCTAACAAAAGTACTGAACTATTATTGAATAATTTTTGCGAAAACATAAATAGTAAACTAAACGAAGGTAGAATCATATATATTGCGTTTATAGACTTTAGAAAGGCTTTCGATAGTATAGATCATGGTCTGTTATTAAATAAACTAAATAAAATGGGCATAAGGGGAAAAATTAATGAACTATTAAAAAATTATCTGAAAAATAGAAAAATTAAAATAAAAATAAATAATTATATAAGCAAATTATACAATGTGAAGTCTGGGGTCCCACAGGGTTTTAACTTGGGGCCTTTACTATTTAATATTTATATGGATTCTTTAAATAATTGCGTGGATCTCTCAAATATTTTTATTTATGCTGATGATGTCCTTATCTTTGCGGAAGATATTGAACAATTAAATGCATATAATAAATTACAAATAGATTTAAACAATGTAAATAAATGGCCAATAAATAATCATAAGACTATAAATATTAAAAAAAACTAAGATCATGATAATGAAAAATAAAAATAAAATTATTCATAAAAAACCTTACCATATGTTACATAAAATTACCTGCAAAAATATTGACAATATCTGCCCGATAAATAATTATCAATGCAATTGTGAAAAAATTGAATATATAACGCAGCAAAAATATTTAGGAATCTTTATTGATGAGAAATTTTCTTGGAATGAACATTATCAATATGTCATCAAGAAATTAAATACATTAACGTATCTATTCCATAACTTGAAAGATTTAATTCCATTCAAACAAAAGTTAATTGTTTTTAAATCCTTGATAGATTCAATTCTAAACTTTGGTCTAAATTGCTGGATCTTCATAAATAAGAAGCAAATTGAAAATATTAATAGAATATTATTTAAAATATTAGACAAAGTTTTTGTCAATTTCAAAAATGAAGGCAAAGAGGAAAAAAATAGTATTAGAAAAAGATTTAAAATACTAACAATAGAAGAAAAATTTATCTATAAAGTAATAATAAAAAATTTCTTTATTATAAAAAATGAAAGAAATAGAAGTAAAGAAGAAAAAAAAACTCGAAATAACTGGTTGTGTACTCTAAACAATAATAAAATTAAGAACAATTATGGATATCGATTAAATAGTCATGTTATATATAAATTATTTAAACAAATTAAATGGGAAGATTACGAGTCTCCAAAAATTAAGGAAATAAAAGAAAAACTAATTTCCAATGTCATTGATAATAAAATTAAATTATAAATGTTTTTAGTGAAACTTGACTTTAATATAAACAGTTAGTGCGCGAGCACGATTATTTCTAACATTTTACTACTACAATTATTTAAACGAATATAAGACTAGTGTTAATTAAATAGCTTATAATTTCTTATTCTCATAAATTATATATTCCTATATTTTTATGTTTATTTCTTAATATTTTTCTTATTCTTAATAAATTTAATAATCTTTTATGAATCAATTTAAACTTATGTTAATGCTTGTAATTTAATCAGGATACTTAATATCAATTCATCAGACCTATACTACAGATGTGCATTTAGTATAAGCACACCTAATAGGACTGAGGAACATTAAAAGAAAAAAAAAATATTTTTAATATAATCTGTTAAATTAAATTACCTTCTCCGAATAATTATATGAATTAAAATACTAGTGAACATCTAGCTAAAATAATACCTTCGCCAATATAATATATAAAATTAAAACAATATTTGAATCACACAACAAAGCATATACATTTGAAGACTATATTTACTCCCGTACAATTAAATCATTAACCAAATAAAGGTAATAATGAAAAGAAAAGGATAAAAAAATTTCGTCCGTTCGCCCCGCGGGTGACGAACCACTCCGTTACAAAGATTAAGGACATGATTGGGAATAACGTTGGATAATTGCGCGTTAACCCGATATACTGCCCACTCATGTTTGCAGCTTCGTCAAATGCGTTTGCTACAGAGTCCTGAAGGGGAATTCTGGATAAGTGTTTTGTAATGTGTTAAAAAATCCCTCACCAGTGGTTGATGAAACACATTTTAGTGCTATTAATCGTTCAAACACCTCTTGACCCTTTGCACAACAAATGCACATTGATCGTTGCTTGATACATCTACTGTTGTACCCATCATGATTGAGAACTTAACGGCTTGTGTGATATCTTCTGATATTTTTACCTTTATTTCGTCTGTTATTATTTTCATTATCTTTAACCCAGTAGTTTTACTCAAAAAAGTCACCAAACTTCCTCTCCCTTCTTGTTTATTCTTCTTAGTTGTATCTTTTCTCTTTTTTCTCTTGATTGATGAAGAGTTTTACTTCTAGAGAAGACTTATCTTAATATCTTAATATAATAACCATCTGTGCTTATTAGAAGCCGAAGTAACGGATAATTTGGCAACTTGTAATTCAAAACACAATGTTATACACTTGAATCGCCCGAACCGAAACAGAAACTGTACTGAACAAAGCGGGTACATGCGCTGGGTAGTGAGCAGTCACCAGTCAAGCATCGCAGCGACCGTGGAAGCGTAGAGCGCTTGGACTGTCACAGCCAAGTCAATCCACGCTGCAAATCTCCGTACGACGAAATACACCATTTGCATCATGCTCATGCGTAATATTTTATATCATAATATCTAATAATATAGCACTATTATATTATGAAGGGAGGTTCTTCGGCATTATATTTTAAAATCGAATACTTTTGGTGGACTTTTAATATTTCTAATTTTTTTGTATTATTAATTTTTTCCCCGAAGGCGGAGGGTCGCTAGACAAAGCCAAAAGCGGGGGATGCACCGGGACATGTCCCGGTGTCCCGGTGGGCCAGTCCGGGCCTGCATGTCTTCATTAGCTTCCCCGCCAAAATTTGGTTCGTTCGAGCTACAGATGCCTTTGAATAGTATCAGTTTAATTACTGCCACCTTGTATATAGAAGAATTATTGATTGTTTGATTTTCTAATTGTTTTCTTAGTATCCTTTGATCTCGTAAGAAAAGATTTTAATAATGATTGTTAATAAACTAATGCGATACTATACAATGCATTTCTTTAACCTGGATGAGCGGGATTATTTAACGGTCATAATTAAGGGAGCAAAAAAGGCGGTATATGCTAAGTAAGCTATAAGGAGTAGACATTGTAATAAGTTGGGAAGGCTCATGAACCAAAAAGAAATATTTCAAATTAACCCTCCACAAATGAATGAAAACAAGATAATTAATGATAGTAATGTGAAGATAAATGAAATCCAAAAAAACGTTTTGAAAAAGGATTAAAATTTAATATAGGAAATGAAGAATTAAATACTTTAAATATTTTAACTAGTCTTGAATCCCAAGTTAGATTTATAAACGACAAGAAGGAACGTACTGGTCTTAGAAATAAAATAGGAAACATTGTAAAAAATCAGAGGTTGAGCAAAAGAAGGTCAAGACCTGCCCTAAAGCAAGTGGAATATTCGAAATTAATGAGATTAAAAGAGTAAGCAGAAGATCTTATTTTTATAAAAGCTGACAATGGAGAGGCGGTGGTTATTATGGAAAAAAGTAACTATGTTAAAACATGTGAACAGTTTATTTTGGAAAATCGCTGTTTCTGCGCAATTCGGTGAACCGAAAAATATCTTTTTAAAGAGCTAAATGCAATAATAGCAAAGGTTGCAAAATTTGGTATTATAAATGAAACCATTCACAAACAAATAACACTAAATAATGTTTCTTTACCGATCTTGAAAGGTCTCCCAAAGGTGCACAAGGAGAAAGTAAATTCGCTTTATAAAATCAAACCTGTAATAAACTGTAAGAATAAAGCTATCATGGCCATATCAAAGACAGTAGGAAGTAAAGCTGGAAACTTTGCAATATTGGTCAAAATTTAGTATAAAGGACCGGGTTCCTTTTTTGGAATATATTCGACCAAGCCCCATCATTCCCAATTCCGTAATGGTATCCTTAGACGCAGTTAACCTATAAACATCCTTACAAACTTTGATAATGAATGCGATACGGTATGTCATTGAAAGTGATACGAACATTCAGCAAGGAAAGACCTATTTTAAGATTAGTGAAATGGCTATATTGGTGGCAACCCTGTTTAAAATGCAAATCTTTACTTTCCATGAAAGATTCTATGTACAAACTTCCGGAGTCTTCATGGGCTTGCCATCCTAAGCTATTCTCGCGGAGTGTGTAATGGGGTTTTTGGAATTTAAGATTTTCTCCATTGAAAATGTGTATAATAACGTACATTAATTTTGTAGGTACGTTGATATACGTTTTTTGTCATCAACGAACAATATATGGCCGACATCCTTTTGGACTTTAATAACATTGCTTAAAAATATATAATATACTATGGAAAAGGAGACCGATAAAAGTATTGCCTTTCTCGATGTATACACAACACGTGGCCAAAAAGGGTATGAGACAACCGTCTATAGCAAACCTAGTGACCCACGAATTAGCATAAATATGAAAGCGCCTTAACCCTGAGTTATAAGAGAAATGCCATAACTATGGCAGTTGGTAGATCAATGCAAGTGTGCTCCACTTCAAAATGTTTGGAAAAGGAATTAAGCATAATTGAGGATATTTTTTATAAAAATGATTTTCCAAAATAATTTATTGAAAGGCAAATTAAAAGAGTGCTAAAGAAAGTAAAGCATAAACGGTTACAAATGTTAAACAGAAAATAATAACTCTAGGTATACTATCATTACATATGATGAAGCACTATTTAAGAAATTAAACCCGGTATTAAGTAAAGCAAACATAAAATTAACTAGTAAACCAGGAAATGCTATTAATAAAATTCTTAATGTTTCAAAAAAATTTATCTCAGGATAAAAAAGTTAATACTAATAGAAAGGGAGTGGTATACGGGATACAGTGCAAAACTCTTGGTGATGGTAGTACGGAAGGCAGATGCCTTTATGGTGGGCAAACGAAACGTCCTTTGAAAAAAAGGCTTAAGGAGCACATATATGCCGTGAGTACGCGAAATGAAGCATACCACACCGCAACACACTGTAACACGAGACAGCATGAGTTGGACATTGAAAATTCAATAATTTTTAATGGTTATAGGGATGGCTATTTGCGAAGATTTTATGAATCTGGAAAAATAAAATTATCAAAATGTTATAATCCTGACCTGTCAACCAGCAACATTCTAGAATACGGTGTATATTAATACAAAATGAACACAATAAAAAAAAAGAAAAAAAAAAGTAGTAAAGCGCCATTCCTAATTTGAAATTAAAAGCAGACAATCACTTCCGTAATATATAGTTTCGAAAAAATGCAACAAGGGGCAGAAAACGTCATTTCCGGAAATTTATAGAAGTATCATTTTACAAGACGAATCCATCGATGGAGGATGGTTTTTAAATTCACTTGAAAATGGACCCAATTTAGTTGAGGGTCAAAAAGGCCGTGGACTTTTATCCTTTTTGATTGTTTATCCGTGCTTACAGTGGTAGGCATTTTTAAATGAAATGCATGTTGTAATGTACTATTGCACATTACAAGGAGATAATAGATGAGTCATGACAAATAAACCTAATCAGAATACTTGAATTTAATATATAAAAATAAAAATATTTTATAAAAATATACAATGCTGAATCACATTCTCCTCAGAGTAATTTGATTCTTTCTTGATGTTGATACTTGGCTGCAGTGATTTAAGGTATTCACATGAGAATTATTCAGTTGCAAAAGTAAAATCTTTCCTTTTCTTAGACATGCTCTTTCTGGGCCATGTTCTGTTGAAAACGGTATCTGGTTTGTTTTAATTTTCAAGATTGATTGAAGTCTCCTGCTTTGCAAATTTTGATCTATTACGTTCTTTTCATAAATGTACGATAGTTATTCAAATATGTCATTGTATTAGTTTTTGTCCGTGGACCTTATTACATTTCAAAAGTTCGTGTTTCAATTCTGCATGATTTTTTCACAGTTCCTGAAGATGTCTGCCTTTATTGTCATTATTTTGTTGCAAGGAAGGGAATTATTTCTAAACCTAATCATGTTTATCTTACGCATAGTTTTGGAATACTGGCTATGGTCATCATTAGGTGGCATTGGCTTATGACCTTTCTTATGTAATGTCAAGGGTTTATGATACATATAAATATTATCCATCCGTTGACTTCGAATCAATATTTGAAGCATTTTTTTCGAAGAGTGAAGAGATATTGTTGCATCTGGAAAGAGCAAAAACATAACTTGTGATAAATAGAGCTCTTATCGAGATGTCATGGTCAAGCTCAATAATCACATTGAAACTAGTTGCTTCACAAAACCAATCGCTTCAGACAGAACTATTAGTTTCCTTTCTTCCAACCACACATCTAAGAACGTAATCGAATCACTATGGAAGCAAGAAATATCTTTCTAATTTCCACTACTGAGAAAGATTTCCTCCTCGAACTTCACAGGATCTTCAAAGTCCTTTTATTCAATCAATATCCCCCTCCTTCATTCAAAACATGTTCCGTTCAACCATCTACAAAATATACAATAATTGCGTACAGAAAACAACACGACAAGAAAATATTTTTAAGAATCCTCCACATTCAACCTATGTGCCAACGTTTAAATAAAGTTTTCTCCAAAACTGATGTATGCTTATCATACAAAACCAATAATAAAATTATATTAGAATAGAAATCATATGAGGTGTATATAATCGAAGTCAGCTAAATCCATACTAAATCGGTTTCTGAGTTATGAATGCCACTATATTCTTCGAATAAATTCGAATCCGATTTGAAAAAATTTAGCATCGTACCTACGAAAATCCACTTTAAAAAATATGATTATTATCGAATACAGCTATACCCACTGGTGTTGGAAACGAACACAGCTAAAATCGCGGCCGGCTAATCACAGCTATCCATTTCCGAAAAGTCAAGATGCCGATACAACCTTTGTTTCTATATTTGCTTGTTTTTTAATAGTCCAGTTGTTTCTTACACAATTGAGGCGTATAAATGCAAAAGGCCATTATCCATTTTTTGATAATTTTGTTAATCCAATTTAAAATACTGTTTTTCAATAACTTCTTATGATTTTTCTAACTGAGAATTGTAGACTTCAACTTTATCGTAAAATGTTCATGAGTTAGTAAACAGAAATCTGGAATTGTACTACTATATGAGTAATTATAAGTTTTTCTATGTTTCTGTAGTTTTTTAGAAAGTGGATAATATCCCTTTTGCATCTATACGCCTCAATTATTATCATTCTTGAATCCTCGATGATACTCTATTAGATACGTGGACTAGGCACATCACTAGTCAGAGTGACTTCATCGCTTAGTTGCTGGAAACGAGTGTTAGAAAGAAAGTCAGCTAAATCCAGTCATTTGGTATCAAAAGCAGCTAAGACCATTTTAATTATTCAATAAAATAATAACCCGTCGTTATAGGCATTCAGTGTACTATCCGTTGAGTTCTAATTGCTACTCTACGTATTTTATGCTTTCTTTATATAATGTTACCATCTTAAACAAAAAATAAAGTTTAATCCTTTTTCTGCACATGCGATAGAAATCACCAAATTTTCATGATACTGTATCCATCCTGTAATATAAAGATTATTTTACAAATTATTTCATTTTTTCTTTCATTTTTAGAAAATTGGAAATCTTCAGGACCACCAACGTTATAATGTTTTTGGAAGCAAACACAAGACTTATTCAATAACCAGACACCAGATGGCAGAATGGCTCGAAAAAGTCCTATTGGCTTACCTAAATTCTTTATGTATCTAAGACCCTTTCCTTGTCACTGTAGCTTTAGCTGACGATGTCATGAGCAATCCACTGCCGGAAAAAACTGTCCTCTTTTGTAGTGTATACTTGATATATTTTATTCTTATTTTAATATGCTATTGCTTTTGTAAAGTTTGTGTGCAGTTTTTATTATTCATTACTCAAGTTACTGTAGTAAATGTGAAAGAAAATGACTTTCGGTTATTTTTAAGACTGAAGGTTTTGATTTTGTGCTTACAATTTAACCTTCATGCGCTCGCGCGGACGGCAAATTGGCCGTCATTTTGTGATTTTGCGCTGCTTTTTTCCCCAAACGACAAGAGCCGGGTGGGAGGGGCATGTATTCTCAAGTTCAGCCTTCCTCTGCTGGCTGCCAATGTAGAATAATGAAGTTAGTCGTTTTCGGAGACTCAGTTCTTATCCAAAGTCCAGGAAGTGAGTTGACGGCCAATCTGCCGTCAGCGCGAGAGGAAACGCGAATTTTTCTAACGCCACAAAACTTAAAATGCAATTAAACGTCTCGTTATTTTTCACTATAATTTCGCTTTTTATTTACTTTATAATACTTTAGATTGTGTTATGTTTATCTCTTCTTATTTCTTAGCAGTTTTTTAACCTTTCTTTCATCATCTTTCTTTCTTTTGCTAGCGCCCTCTAGTGTCACACTTCCGCTCGCAACGACGGCAATTTGGCCGTCAATAATTTTTTTCAATTTCCAGCAATTTCCATCGATCAAATTGCATATTTTTGATATTTACGTTAGTAAATAGTGTCAAGTTAAGTTTAGTTCTAGTTAGCTTCTCAGCTAGTATTTTCATTTTTTTGTTTCAAAAAAAAAATGTCATATCGTGATTTTAAGAGTACTAAGTTTTTTTTAACAAAGATTACTCGTCAAAATTGAGCATACGATATTGTGTTTATGTTCTTTTATCATAAATATCCAAAAGTATGCAATTTGATCGAAGGAAATTGTTGGAAATTGTGAAAAATCATTGACGGCCAAATTGCCGTCCATGCGAGCGGAAGTGTGACTCTAGAGGGCGCGAGCGCATGAAGGTTAAGAAAACATTGCAAGGGAGATAGAATTGTGTAAGTGTTTAATCTCGGCGCTCAGAGTAAAGTGAAAGGAACGAGCTATGGAATACGATTGTATTGAATGTGAAAGAAAATTTATTTGCTTGTAAACAGATATGTAATCAACATAATTTAAAACTGTACATACCGTATTTCTTCTTTATCTCACTCCTTCTAGATATATTATTAATCATCATCATCTTCACATATCACAAAATAAATGTAAAATTAAAAATAAATTTAAAATACATTTATTGCAAAGGAATTGTCGAAGAGACTATTTCCTTCTCTTCTTCTTCAGCTACAATACAATAATTTGTAACAAATATGGGAAGTGAAATCATGATAGTTATAACATTTCATTGTAGTAACTATCATTTTAACAATTCATCTCATCTATTCTTACCTTATTATTACATCGAGAATTAAATCTATGTCTAATTAAATCTCTAGCTAAGTTTTCAATAACATTATTAACTTCAACACCATTGCTTCTATTTATATTTCTATCTTTAGAATTTCGTATCTATAAACTTTCAATTATTTTTCTCATTTTACAATCTTTCTCAATACATAAAATTTTAATTTCTTTATTAATGCAATGGGCTTTCCTGGAACAATGTTCTGCCATTTCTGATTTATCAAATAATTTGTTTCTAATGTAATATCCATGTTCCAGGGCCCTTTCTTTAATAGTTCTTTTGCTCTCCCCTAGATAAAACTTGTCACAATACAAACATTCTATTTTGTATACTTTCCCCATTTCTCCTTTTTTGTCACTTTCATTAAGTTTTTTATATAAAAATTTCTTTAATTTATTATTATAATGAAATCCAATATTAATGTTAAAATCTCTGCAAATTTTTTTCAATATTAAACTATTTTGATTAAGGCAAGGAATGAAAAACCTTTTCTTTTCTTTATCTTCATTTAATTCTTTAATTTTGAAAGTATTATATTTTGGGATATTGGAATTAATGAATTTTTCATTGTATCCATTTTTCTTTAGAATTATTTTAATGTTTTTGATTTCATTCTTATAATCTTCTTCAGTGCTAGACGATCTGTCAATTCTTCTTATATAATTATCAATTATGTTAATTTGATATATATACCGTGACCTGATTCAAAGTTTAAAATATGATCACGTTTAAATTTTTTTCTATAATGTTTTAAAGTTATTTTATTCTCCTTATTGATTAAACATAAATCTAGAAAATTTAATTCATTATCTATCTCTCTTTCCATTTTAAATTTGATTTCTTTGTTTCTTTTGTTTATGTCATTAAAGAATATATCAAATTGCCTTACTGATCCAAACCATATAACAAGTATGTCATCCGCATAACAAAAATATTGCATATTATATTAACATTCATTTAAAAATTTGCACTCAAAATAACTCATATATAAATTACAGAATGTTCCTGATAAGGGAGAACCCATAGGAAATGCCTTAATTTGTTTGAACATTTTATTATTGTGTTTAAAGTATGAATTTTGTGTTATTAGTTCTATTAGTCCCATTAGTTCTTTATTGTCCATATTATATTTTAATAATATTTCTCTGTTTTTAAAAGCTAAATCTTCCATGATGACTAAAGTATCTTCCACATGAATGTTTGTATACATGTTTTCTATATCGAGGGAGAACAAATGGAATTTCCTTTTGTTAACAAACATATGTTCAATTTTATTAATTAAGTCTGAAGAGTGTTTTATGATGACTTCTTCTTTTGGTGGTTTGAAGTTTTTTATTATGTTATTAACAAATCTAGCTGGGTTATGTATTGGGGATCCATCAGCATTTATAATTGGTCTTATGGGGTTTCCTTCCTTGTGAGTCTTTATTCTTCCTTCTAATACTGGTGTCTTACATGCTTCTTTTAGAATTTCTTCTTTTTTATATAATTTATTGATTTTTTATCATTTAAATTTTTTACAACTTCTTTTACTTTATTATATAGTTTAAATGTAGGATCATCCTTCATTTCTTTATAATGTTCTTAGTCTTGTACTATCACATCCAATTTATCAATGTATTCTTTTCTGTCTATAATAACCAAATGGTTGCTTTTGTCCGATTTGGAAATATAAATTTCTTTATCATTTCCAATGTTTCTTAAAATTTCAATTTCTTCTTTTTTTATATTTGTGGTAGGGTTCTTATATTCATTCCTAAATTTGTTTATTTCATCCAAGAATTTTTCTTTCTTAATATCTTCAAAATTCTCTGCTATTTCATTTAATTTGGCTAAGGTTTTTAGGTCCAAATTTTCATTTTTCTCTACTACAAAATCAAGGCCTTTGTTCAAAAGTTCTTTTTCCTTATTACTTAAATTCCTTTTGCTAAGGTTTATTATATAGTTAGATTCTTCTTTATTATTTTCTTTTTTGCTGAATTTTTTTATTTTTCTTTCCTTGGCTTTACGTTTGTTTCCAATGTATTTCATGTCGTTCCATTTCATAATAATCTCGTAGCCTTCTTTATTCATTCTCCTTATTAATAACTTGTTTACTCTTTCTTCTTCTGTTTGTAATTTATTTATAATATTCTTAGTTCCTTCTTATTGATCTTCCACTAATTTCATTTCCGATTCTTTTTTTATACGTTCGGTGTTAAGTGTTGTTATCAATACTGGATTAAGAATTCGAAGAGGTTTAGGTGTTATTTCTTCTAGAACACATTTTTGAAGAAAGATCTCGTGTTCTTCCCATTTTGCTAACTTTGAAGTATATCTTTGGTGTTTTAACATAATATTATAATTGTACATACCGTATTTCTTCTTTATCTCACTCCTTCTAGATATATTATTAATCAACATCATCTTCACATATCACAAAATAAATGTAAAATTAAAAATAAATTTTAAATACATTTATTACAAAGGAATTTTCGAAGAGACTATTTCCTTCTCTTCTTCTTCAGCTACAATACAATAATTTATAACAAATATGGGAAGTGAAATCATGATAGTTATAACATTTCATTGTAGTAACTATCATTTTAACAATTTATCTCATTTATTCTAACCTTATTATTACATGGAGAATTAAATCTATGTCTAATTAAATCTCTAGCTAAGTTTTCAATAACATTATTAACTTCAACACCATTGCTTCTATTTATATTTCTATCTTTAGAATTTCGTATGTATAAACTTTCAATTGTTTTTCTCATTTTACAATCTTTCTCAATATATAAAATTTTAATTTCTTTATTAATGCAATGAGCTTTCCTGGAACAATGTTTTGCCATTTCTGATTTATCAAATAATTTGTTTCTAATGTAATATCCATGTTCCAGGGCCCTTTCTTTAATAGTTCTTTTGCTCTCCCCTAGATAAAACTTGTCACAATACAAACATTCTATTTTGTATACTGTCCCCATTTCTCCTTTTTTGCCACTTTCATTAAGTTTTTTGCATAAAAAATTCTTTAATTTATTATGGAATTCTTTAATTTATTTATTGAGAAAGATTGTAAAATGAGAAAAACAACTGAAAGTTTATACATACGAAATTCTAAAGATAGAAATATAAATAGAAGCAATGGTGTTGAAGTTAATAGTGTTATTGAAAACTTAGCTAGAGATTTAATTAGTCATAGATTAAATTCTCGATGTAATAATAAGGTAGGAATAGATGAGATGAATTGCTAAAATGATAGTTACTACAATGAAATGTTATAACTATCATGATTTCACTTCCCATATTTGTTATAAATTACTCTATTGTAGCTGAAGAAGAAGAGAAGGAAATAGTCTCTTCGAAAATTCCCTTGTAATAAATGTATTTTAAATTTATTTTTAATTTTACATTTATTTTGTGATGTGTGAAGATGACGATGATTAATAATTTAAAACTGCTGATTAAATTTCAGTTCACATACTAAAAGTCCGGTATCTTCATTTCTGTCAATTGTATATATTACTAACGGTGGAACCATTGAAACACCGGAACTGATGAGCTCCGAAAATATCACTGATCAATCCTGGTATCACTATCATTTAGCCACAGTTTGATGATATTCTTCTATTAATATTCTGTAGTATTCTGGATATTTATTTTCACTGGATTTCAAATTGATAACGCGTATTTTTATCTTTTCCCAAATCATACACATCTGCATCGTTCGATGATAAACACAATAACCCATGCACTCGTTGATTTAATCATTTTTCCACGGTCATTCATGCTCACACAGAATGAAACACGGTATCATTTCCCTAGTTCATGTCATAATCTTTCAATAACAGCTGCCGAAAATAAACTTCAAGCAAATGGCTAAAAATAATTAATAATTATTACTTTGCCTGTACTTTTAATTATTATTTTTTGGAACAAATTGTCATTTTTTGTAGGAATTTACATTGTATTGATCAATTGTTTATCACCCCCGTAACTTATTAAAATTGACTTAGTAATTATAATTTAAACAAACCAAAAAGATACTTTTCATATATGTTGTGTACAAACCACCAGTGATGAATAAGACTTTTTATTGAAGCACTAAATACAAATATAACCAATATCCAAAGCTTATACAATAGAAAATTATATATATAGGTGACAGGTGAAAATATTAATATTAACAATTGCAGTTAACTGTTTTAAATTATTTAAAAATTTATTTATTTCAAAGGTTATACAAATAACGTTTATAAAACAACTAAAAATATCAGAACTAATAAATTACATTCCCAAACATATATAGATCATTGCTTTTTAATGAAAAAAATGCTGTTTTAATAACAGTATTATTTAAAGGGCGATTGCTGACTTTTTTGGCATCTTACTGGAGTACAAAACTAAGTTTATACAAAAGGCTCATAAAATCAGAAATGTTAATTTCTCGGGAGGCCATAATTGAACAAGAGGTGTTTGGAGCTCGATAAACAAAAACCTGTTGCGCGCAAAAAGACCAAGTTTTTTTATATATATATATATATATATATCCTATTCAGACCATGGGATTAAGATTTCGCTGAAAAAGGATTTTTAGTTCCGAATGTCGCCACTAGGGAAGGAAATAGTGCTATACAGTGAAAGCCGCCTAGTGATGGAAAATATACGTTATCAGGTACGCGGATATAAGTCTCAACGTAAGTGGCATCCGTCAGTTCGACCTGATTGATAGTGCTGTGAACGATACAATGCGCAATGCTGAGTTTACGTGATTGTTCGTTGCTCGTAAATTTTTTTTACCAAAATAACAGTAATGTTATTTATGTTATTTTATAACAGTAATGTCTTATTAATGTTATTGCACTACGATTATTTCGAACAACGAAGGGCGTACGGAAGGATCCTATGACAACTACTAATGTGCGAAACATGATCTCACATTTTGAAAATACCGGATCTTTACAAGTGCAACCCGAACGCGGACACAAACATGTATCAACTGACGAGGTGGAAACTGTTGCAATTTCCATACTAGAAGCGAATGCTGCACATGATCTAGCAGTGCTCGGGCAGTATTCAGGCAACAGGATATGCCGATTTCAACTATATGGAAATGCATGTGGAAAGTGCTGAAGTTTTACCCTTACAGGGTTAGCAAAGTCCACCAACTGGCGGAAGAGATGCGGAAACGCGTCTGTATTTCTCTCGACTATTCCTAGCTCGGCTGGCCTCTCACCTCTGAGTATCGAGGTTCGGTTCTCATGTGGGTTTCGTTGATGGTGGAGATCCGTGCTGGGCAAGTTTTCCCGGGGTTCTCCCGTTTCCCCTGCATTTCTCACACCATCCTTTCTTAGTCTTTCTCTCAGTCTGTCCTTATTTCCGTGGGTTAGCACAATAGATCTTCCAGGTCGCGGTGCTCGGCTGTCAAGCCACCCACGCTCAACACATTACATTACATTACTAACTCGGATGAAAGTGGACGATGCATGGCCTTGGAACATGTAGAGTGATGAAGAGCATTTTTATCTCAGTGGCACTTTCAATACAAACAAGTGTCGGATTTGGGCTAGTGAGAACCTGCGTGAAATAAAACAGTTATAAATATATCGGGTGTAAAATAATTCTAATTACTTTTCCTCGGCAGAGAATTTCATCAACTGGTAAGCTAGTAAATTCCGAATTAAAAAGGCTTAATAAGGAAGTAAAGAATCTAAGGCAAAAGTGTAACAAAAAATATTTAATAAAATATTTTCCTTTTAAAGCTTAATACAATCTCACAAAGAGAAATGGAATTCCTATAGTTATTTGGAAAATCCCAAAAAGTAATCAAAAAACGTTAACATCAGTTTTGACTAGGCAATTAACACACTAAAAGTAGTTTTGTCGATTTCTTTAACGTTAATTGTCTTACAGTTCAAAGTCAAAAACTATTAAAATAAATTAAATGAATGTTCTTTCTTCGACGGTTCAAACTAGGCCTTAAATGCATCGGTCAAAATGACTAAGTTCCAAACTTCAGGGCACGTCGAAGAAACTCTGGGAAAATGAAACCGTACTCACATAGTAATGTTGTGGCATTCCGTTGATCTGAAGGCACGATGTCTTCCTTGGAAATCCACTTCGTAGTTTGGCATGTCGCATAAATTTCAATATGGCGACTCACGTTCTAAAATGGAACAGTAATTTCGTCGAATGGCTTATCATCAGAAATATATCTTTGGTGCATGTATTTCACAGGTTTTATCGAAAAAGATCAATCTGGATTCTTCTCAATAACGAAGCACAAAATCATAGAAGCTCTTTGCTTTCACTATGAATCGGAGTTCTGAAACACAGCAATCATGAACACATCATGACAGCAGAAATCCTGACAGAATACTGAACCACGAAGCATATCTTTCTGCTCGGATTTGCACTTAGCACGTTCTTGTTAATTACGCAACAATATGTCTGATCGCGCACTTAGCACTGTTAACAATCACTCTCGAGATGTGAGTGTCTATCACCTAAATCAGCAGCTGGGCGCTGCCATCTTGAGAACACAATTTCAGGAATTTTAACTTAGGCCTACAGCGTGAAATGCAAAATGTTTGAATAACTTAAAAGATAAGTCACTATTATCTTTCACACAAACACAGAACCCTCATGTTATTGAACAGATAACGTTGTATCCACTAAAGTCCCAGTGTGGCGTGAAGCTTTTCAGCCTCCTTCGTAATTAGTTCGTAATATTTCGAAGAACTGCAAACAAATGGACCAGTGACATATTCTGTCACTGCAGTGCGATACCAGCAGATGCTGCGAAATTTCGTTATTCCAAAACCTTCAACAGCGTGGAGGTCTTGACAGGGACTGTTCATGTAGGATGGAGCGCCCCCTCACATAGGATTGACAGTGTAGTAAGTCTTAGATCATTATTTCATCGACGACCACATAATGAGTGGAACATTTCCGACGACATGGCCCGCACTTTCTCCTGATCGCACCCATGTGACTTTTTGTTGTGGGGGTTACTTGAAAGCATTGGTTTATCACGGACACGTTGATAGTTTGGCAACATTGAAGGTACGAATAATGCTGCACATGAGACAAATTTCTGGAGATTTGTTACGGTCAACAGTAGAATCTACTATCCATAGAATGCAGATTTTGGACAATGTGCAAGTGCAACATATTGAACCGTACGTATAACTGACTAACAATAAAACCTATTGTCAACTGTATGCTTTGGTTTTCTTTCCTACATCTGATTAGTTCACCATATCACGACAGTTTCCTTGCTGGTGGCACCATTCGGTAAAGTGATCGTGAATCTAAATTTTGAGCTAAAGCCTAAATTTAAACGGGACCCATAATAATAATAATAATAAAAAATAATAAAAAAAAAGTACATTAAGGTAAGAAAAAATTGTAAAAAACTAGGACAAAAAATTAAAAAAAAACAAAAAAAAACAAGTAGTTACACGAATTTGAACCGGCAACCCTCAGTGTATAAAGTTCGAGGCAATAAGCATCAAACTAAGACTGACAACTGAAATCACATGGTTCCATTTCTAACATTTAAGCTCATAGAGAAAGTCCAATGACAACAATGTCAAATATCTCTACCATGAGGGGCGTTGGCCCCTGAAAATACCCCATTCCTACTGTTTTTTCGGCCTCTGAGCACGATGGTGACATTCGTTTATTGATCTGACCTTCCGTTCGGGAGTTGTTAGGGGTAGACAGACACGGCCGGACGAACGGCCGGACAGGTGAAACTCAATAGCTACCAATTTTTGTTTCTATCACAATAACTCCCAAACGGGTTGCTAATAAATGTTATGAAATGGAATATCTAAAGAAAAGAATTTGGTTGAAACATTACATTAATAAATTAATAAATAAATATTATAGTCTAACAAAAATAAAATGAATAATAGTCTAATAAAATAAAAGCGAATGCAGTATGGAACATAATTACACTCATTTCCAAAAAAAGCGACGACCTAGAAGGAGTTGTCCGATTGTAATGAAATTTCGTATACAAGGACAATGGGACCGCCCATGGAAATGATTAAACTTTGGTGTCCAATGAATGAATAGCGAGAGCTACAGCGCATCGCAACTGCGCATTCAGCAGGTGTATATAAGAAGCGATTCACAATCTGATAGTTAAACTTTCTGTTGCATTGTGAGTTAGGATACCTTTCAACGACTGAAAAAATGCCTCGCCGCAGGATTCGAGCTCACTACGTGCAACTGTCAGAGTTTGAAAGAGGTGGTATCATTGGATTGAAAGAGGCAGGTTGGGCGAATCGGAGAATCTCTCGTTATATAGGTCGAAGTGATGCGGCGATTAGAAGATGCTGGCAGGAATGGGTGGGCAATGGCAGATTTCAGTGTCATGAAGCTAGTGATAGACCTAGGGCCACAGCAGAGCGGGAGGATAGAGTGATTTTCAGATCAGCTGTCACAGCGCCTGAATCATCGTTATCAACCATTAGACGTGCGACCCGCACACGAGTGTCCACCATGACCATTTCCAGACGGTTGAGAGAGCGACATCTACGCTCATACCGACCGCTACGCCACCTGCCACTCATGTCTGCACACCGTCGGGCCAGATTACAGTGGTGCTTGGCTTGATCCGGTTGGAATGATGCTGACTGGGGACATATAATGTTTAGCGACGAATCCCGCTTCCAACTGTGTCCCGAGGATCATTGCAGACGTGTCTGGAGACGTCCAGGGCAGCATGCCGATCCTGCTTTCACTATTGCACGCCACACAGGCCCTCAACCAGGAGTTATGGTCTGGGGTGACATTTCCCATGATAGCCGTCATTAGCGGCACACTTACAGCACAGCGGTACGTCAACGACATTCTGAGACCTTGTTTTGCTACCCTTCCTTTTGCAGTACCCTGGCCTTATTTTTCAGCAAGATAATGGCAGACCACATACGACACGTGTTGCTATGACCTGTCTTGCAGCTTGTGAAACACTTCCTTGGCCAACATCCACCACGAAACGTGGATGATCTAGCCAGACAATTGGAGCAAATTTGGCAAGAAATACCGCAGGAGACCATCAGGCAGCTTTATCACTCTAAGCCACGCCGTGTGGCAGCTTGCATTCAGGGTAGAGATGGGTCAACACCTTATTGAGCTCGTTACTGTGTAACTCTGTAACTCTGAAATAAATCATTCAATTTGTCTGAAATTGTAATCATTTTCTATTCTGTATATAATCTTCCTCTCCACCAATTTTTGTCTTCATCGGACAACTCCTTGTAGGTCGTCGGTTTTTTTGTTAATGAGTGTAGTAATGCAATTAAACATTATAATAATACAATGGACAAAACCTGTATCCAAGAATTACAAAATAAAGATATATAAAAAAATTACAAAATGTGTATGAAATGAAACCTAAAAACTTTCAAGAAAAAGTTTTTTTAGAAAGATGACAAAAACTTCAAAAAATTCACCACCAATGGACTCAATGGGTTGTTTTCTTCCAAATCCAAATGATATGATCAAAATTATAAAAAGCTTAAAAACAATGTGTCTTATGGTATCGACTACATAAAAGTACAAAAATAAAAAAGCATAAAGAACTATTTCTCTTGCTTAATCTTTTAATTATTTGAATTTATGTTAAATTAGACATATTCCGAAATTGTTGGAAAATTGCAGAATCTTCCGGCTCTTCTTAACAATTTTTGTTAACTATAGACCACTTTCGATATTATCAAATGTTTATTGAAAAATAAAAGTTTGTTTAAAAATATTTACCTGTTTTAAATTTATCAATTTTAAATAAAATATAATTTAATAGATCAAACTGAAAATGCTGTCTAAAGAAAAAATATGCTTTGTACTTTTAAGTACTTTGATACAATTTAAATAAAAGCTTAAATAATAGTAGAATAAATCATTTTATATTTATAGATTTCAAGAAAGTCTTTGATTCGATTGATAAAAAAAATAATTAAATAAATTAGAAAACATCGACATAAGGGAAAATATTAAAACACTTATCGAAAATTATCTAAATAAAATAAAAATTGAATAAAAATTGATAATTTGCAAATTTAAGTTGTAATACTTAGCTTACAACTATTATCGAAAACCTAAATTCTAAATTATACATGTTTAATCATATTAAGTATATTTTTCCACAAAAATAAAAAATAATGATTTTCAATAAATAAAGTTTAACAGGTGCAATTAAAGATTTTTAAGGAAAAGGGATTACCCTTCAAGCACATAATGAAAACAAAGCAAAACAAATTTATGCTAAGAGCTTGTCAACGAAGTGGCCTATGGTACGACCGTTTCATCATTGTTATGAAACATCAGCCATACTCACCACTTCGATAACAAACTTCGTAGGCATGAAGAATATATGGAAACCATACCCGCTCCCGACTGTGGCAATCGACACAAACAAACAAGAAAATTTTTTTTTCAAAAAAGCCGATCGAATGGAAGATTTTCTAATACCTCGAATTGTAATACTTTGAGCATTACGTTTTTTTCTAATACAAATACTATCATTTGTTTCACTTTTCTTTAATTTCATTTGGAAAAAAACGAAAATAAATAAGTTTTTTAATATTCATTTTAAACTTAGATTTTCTTTAATAAATTCAATTTTTGACTTATCAAAGAGATTTTAGAGATTTGATAGCTTTTAGCATAGTCAAAACAGTTTTAATAAAATATCTTACTTGTGTTGCTTAAAATATAGTGATAATATAGGTTATACACATGGTAAAACACATTAAAATATATTTAAAAAGGCTAAAATTACAACATGTTTCATTCCCGTAAGTCAGTGTTTCTCAACCTTTTAGTACTTGCGACCTAATTTTCAATCACAATTCTCATCGCGCCCTCCCCCTCCCTAAAAAAAAAACCTTCAAACCTATCTGTTCAACCAAAAAAAAAACAAAAAAAAAACCTCCAAACCTATCTGTTCAATAAAAAATAAAAAATCCAAACCTCGATACACTCGCGCCCCACAGGTTGAGAAACGCTGCTGTAAGTGGATATCTTCGGGCAATACAATTAAAATTGAAATACTTAGCTTTTTTATATACAAAGCAGAAGAAACCACATGATCAAATTAGGTTCGATATTGATTGGCGGAAAATCCATTCGATAAAGGTGGGCAATAGCGAATAGTAATAGGCGCACATCGGAACCGTTAAACCGTGAACTGAGGGTCTGGTTCCTGTTCGCGACAACTTATAAAGATAAGAGGATCTATTAGGAGTATCAAATTCCACTTATCCAAAACTTATTTCCGTCTGATATATCGTTTGAAGCCTTTTAAAGCTGACGGATAGACGGATAGAATAATATCTTGTAAAGAAAGAAATGCTCTTAAATTTTGGCAATATTAAAAACAATGAATAAAAAAAGCAGTTTTTACGTT
The DNA here is from genome assembly GCA_023159025.1 of Thereuonema tuberculata. Lineage (NCBI taxonomy): Eukaryota > Metazoa > Arthropoda > Chilopoda > Scutigeromorpha > Scutigeridae > Thereuonema > Thereuonema tuberculata. The sequence goes on along the minus strand of JAFIDM010074118.1, from coordinate 309,357 downwards.
ATGGAATATGACACTTTACGATCTACGAAGTTTTAATGAATACATTTGAAAAATTATTTGAAACGAAATTGTGAAATTAAGGAAGGTTTTTCTGGAAATCCTATTAATATTATAATATTCATTTATTCCATAATTTCTCGTCCTTCTAAGTGAGGGACTTCTTCTGGTGGTACAAGAGACAAAAAAATTAGCTTTGTTGTCTCTGATATTTAATACACTTTCCAGAAATAATTATTTTATAAGATATATGAACGCTGCTTAAATAAGGATAGATTTTTTTTTTTTAATTTTATTGATTTTCCTTTCATTCAACTCTAGATTTCTGTTGAATTTGAAAATATTTCAAACTATCGAGAATATTTTTTTTTTATCAAATAACAAATTAATTCTAAACCTTCAATTAAGGAAGGGATGCAAATACCTATGTAGAGACCTAAGTTCCCACAAATATTAGCGAAAAAAGAATTGATATTTAATTTAAAGTATTCACTAACAATAAAGATTATATTGCTTTTAAACAAAATCACGTACATATCTAGTGCTTTCATTACAGTACCAGGCATTATAAAATTTGTAATATCGGCCGTATATCGATATTCCTCAGATCTAAGCGGACAGTTACAGCTGCTACTGTTAATAAAGTGATCAAGTACTGCTTTCGATTGTTGAAGTGAGATGGTAAATGATTCTGGAGTTAAACACCATTTTTTGGTTGAATTCTTCATAAATGGCAATCTTGAGATAAAATGAAAAAAAAAAATATTAGACATTTAAGGAAAAAATTGAATTCATGAAAAAATTGAATTGCTAGTTTCATAGTCTCACTATTTCAATAAAAAAAATACAATCTTAGAAAAGAGGTTGATTTGCTTCATTTAGGGCTTTGGAATCTTTTGGACAGTATAAAGTGAAGAGGTACTTATATTAATTTCTTTTTTTTTCTGATTCATGAAAATAACATTAAATTTAAATAATAATAAAACAAAAAGGGTATTAAATCAATTAAAAAAGATACACATTTAAAGAGCTTCAGTAAAAAAAAAGAACCGTTATCGTTGTTATTATTATCTCTTGGCTGTGGCTTGGAGGTGGTGAATTCAATGGAGAATGGAAGGCGGTGATTTTTCGAATATCCATTCTCCTTCAAACGGGTCTGAGGGTCTATCGAGCCTTCTGTAAAAAGGTTACAGGGTTTCATTCTTGGAAAATTTAGAGGAGCACTAGGAAATCTGCTGAAGTTATACAAAAATTATTTAGAAAGAAACCGAGAATATCGTCTGACTTTAGAGAAACAACAATAAAATTACTGAATAAACCTGTAATGATGGGGGAAGGAATAAAAAATCTTGGCTGAAAGCTAAGCAGTTCATTAGAATCTATCGTTTTGTTGTTATTCTTATACAAATGGAAGTAAATCCAATGTGGGATTTGTAATTCCTTTCAACAGAAGATAATTCAATGATAAGACAAGAATGGAAAAAATACAAAGAATTTGAAAAAGAAGAGGAGACTAAAAAATCTCTTAATAAAAAATTTTCTTATGATTAGAAGCAGAATATTAAAGATAAATTCCATGAACTCCAAAAAAAAAATTGAAAAACGCGTGAGAAAAAATTATGAAGAATTAATGCAGAAATCGTATTTAAAACTGAACGATAATGAGGAATTCAATACTTGAATCAACCATACAGCTTCTTCTTTTGTAGCAACTGCAGAAAATCACTTAACTAACACGAAGTTTTTTGACAAATTCAAAGAACAAATAAACGAGAAGATTAATGAAAAAGAAAAGGAAATTCAACTTATATAACAAGAATTTTTTTGAAAATTACAAAGAAAGTATAAACATGCGATTGATGGAAAAGTTGAAAAATATTCCAGTCTATCTATTTAACTCATGGAAATATCAACTAAAAAAATCATTTGGAAGAGTTTTTAGGCGATATCATGAATCCTGTTACAGAGAAATAAATTCAGAAACTGATATACATACAAAGCAGTACCTGGTTTTCAAAGAGCAAATTCCGATAAAATACTTGAAATAAAGAGAAGAGCCAAAATTTTAAAAGAAACACATCACATACAGGGTGCGGCAGAGCAACTTCCCTATTTGAAACGCGCGCGCATTATTTCGACAATGATAGGGTGGCACTCATTCGAAAGAGTGGGACTTAACGTTTGCTGTCTTGTAGGTTTAGTAACGATCATGCAGTGGACAAGGGAGGACCGCGCGTTCGCCGTAGAGGTGTACTTTTCAAGCGGCCGTTCAATCATTGCCATGCAACATGCATTCAGGAATCACTTTAATATCGCGCACGCGGGTCGTGTTCCTGATCGGAAATCGATTCTTTTCTGGGTGGACAACTTTAGGAAGACCGGCGATGTGCAGAAAAAAAAAACCTGCACGTTCAAGAACCGTCAGGACACCTGAAAACATCGAGCAGGTTTGGCAGTCAATTTTACAATCTCCTATGCGATCTGCGCACAAACATGCAGCTGCTTTCGGAATGTCTGATCATTCTGTGCGACGAATTCTTCATAAAGAACTTGAATTTCATCCATACAAATTGACAATGGTGCACAAACTTAATCGACGCGATTTTCTTTCACGAAAAAATGCATGCCAAGCCATTATTGACACTATGCCTCAAGACGCTCTTGTATTCTTCAGCGATGGGGCTCATTTTCATCTTTCCGGTGGCGTGAATAAGCAAAACATGCGATACTGGAGTGGCACGAACTTCATGATCAGCCTCTGCATACAGAATGTGTGACTGTTTGGTGTGCATTGTACAAAGTAGGCATTATTGAACCATGGTTTTTTGAAGAAAACAGTCAGACAGTTACGGTCACTTCTGTTCGTTATGTCCACAAGAATGAGGAGTTTTTCTTACCAAAACTTGAAGAAATGGATGTGGGGATGTCTGGTTTCAGCAGGATGGCGCCACGGCCCCCACAGCGCGAACGTCGATGAATCTTGTGCGAGAACGCCTCCCCGGACTCCTCATCTCCTTGCGGGGCGATCTTCAGTGGCCGGCGCGCTCTCCCGATTTTGCCCCGTGCGATTTTTTCTTGCGGGGCTATCTGAAATCCGTAGTGTACACTGACCGTTCACGGACCCTGGCTCAACTGCAGAACAATATTCAAGCTCCTATCGACGACGTACCCGCCGATATGCTGGAACAAGTGGAGAGAAGCTTAAAAAATCGACTTTCTCAATGCATTGATCAGAACGGAGGTCACCTTAATGATATCATTTTTAAAACGTAATAAATAAATGCTTTCAATGTCTCGGTGTAACATGGCAAAAGCATTCAACTGATAACTTCTATACTGCTTGTTTTATTCATTTTTAAAATAAGAAAGTTGCAATGCCGCACCCTGTAAAATGGGTACTATTCTTCAGTTGGAAAAGAGAAGAAAAGACTTAAAGAATAATAATTTGTAATTCTGTTCGAGCTCCTAAACTTTCAATTTCCTATTTCTCTTCCACCTGATAGACTTTCTTATTTTCTCTATAGAGGGAAAAGAAATATTTTCTTTTCGTTTCCTTTTTCTCGATCGAAAGGAAGTGATGTTATGTTAGAAGCAGCGCGAGTCTTGCTGCCAAAGGAAGGGAAGTTATGTTAAGACAATTAAGGAGGGGAGTCTATGAATTTTATATTATTTCCCCTCGACTGCTAAAGACTGACCCAAATCGGTCGTAATTTATGTAATGTTAAAATCGGTCGTAATTTATATAATGTTAATCGGTCGTAATTTTAATTTACGGCAAACTGAAAAACATTGAAAAGACAAAAACAGAGTTACACAAGTTGTTCAAATTTAAGGATTTTCCAAAATAAACCTAAACACTGCAATGAAGATAAACTATGATAAAGAAAAGGAAGTGTTAACCTTCAATCAACTTCATTTCATTGAAGAAATAATGAAGAATTCAACCTGAGCGATTTTAAATCGTATAATACCACAATTGAAAATTGAGATAAAGAACTTAAAAACAATACAGAAGAAAAATTTTAAATGCAGCACAACGTTTAGAAGCATAGTTGGAAGCCTAATACTTAAATAGCTCAAGTTGTCACACATTTTTTGCTATAAACGTATTATCTAGAAAGTTATGCTTACCATATTAAGATGACAGATAAAAGCAAAAACAATATTAAGATACTTAAAAGTTATAGAAGATTAACTGCAGTTTGGAGGAAATGTAAAGCAATGGACAATTAAAACAAAATCCATTGTCGCTCTTTCTTCTCAAGAAAGTTATATGCAGCATTGTCGTAAACTAGTTTAATATAATAATTGAAAGAAAAGTTTTAAAAGAAATAGATGAATATGTGAAGTGAAATTTTTTTTGACAATTTAGCTAACGTTGGTAACTAATAATATCAGCAAAACTAGAAGCAGACACATGGATAGAAAATTCCAGCGTATAAGAGACTCAATTACCACAAAAGAAAATTGAAATAAAATATGTGGAATCAAAGGAACTGTTGTCTCTGCTGATTAACTGTTGAAGTTATTCAACTTCTCTTATCAGAAAATTAAGAATTCCCGATAAACCTCTTTGACCACTAATTCGAGTAATTGTACACCACCTGTACTCTAGTTTCTGCCACAGATTTTTATTTCCAAGTTTTAAAATAACTTCAATAATAAAATTCCACAAAGACAATCTAGTAACAAATGTTTATTATCTGTATGATTGTGTTCAATTCTGTAATACATTGTAAAAATGTTGGCAACAGAACTCTATCAACTAGAATATTAAATATAAAATTAATAGCAATATCAGGTTTCGTTAGTGTAAGCTTTTTACGCAGAATTCTTTATATTCAAAAATATATGCTTTACAAGTTATTTAACAAAGATATATAAATTATAATGAGTAAACACAGTTAATAACAAAAAGAAACACATTTGTTCTTTCAGTTACAATTAACCTGTGAATGAAATTGAGTGCGAGTTTCATACTGTGCAAAAGTGGAAAATTTCTACTTTGTATCGACATCTTATGTCATACACTGCAGATTGTAATTTAGGTAAACGTTAAATATTAATCTATATTATTTAAACATATCAAATAATAATATATAAAATATTGATTCGATTTGCGTTTATTCCTTCATCATCTTCACTACAATTACGATATTTTGCAGAGTGGAATTACTCTGCTACTTCAGGCCTCTCTTACATCTGAAAATCCCCAAAACTGGATTATCAAAATCCCCCAAAACACTTCTCATTACATTTATGCGTTACAAACAAATCATTACACCCATTAACAATTAGGTTATAACAAACCAACATATTTAAATGCATGAAATAAAACTATTACAATCCAAACAAATGAAATAATAATAAAAAACTGTTTAAATATTATTAATAATTGCTATTGAAATTTACTTTTCTTGCCACAAATTTTCAAAATTTTTCTATCAATAATTTGCTTATTGGCATTCCCTTATATTTATCATACATTCAAAACTGTTAATAATACTTGCTTCTACTATAAATTTTGGTATCCTTTCTATAACATGGTACAATTTCTACTGGAGGATCTGTATTATGATTGAAATTCAGGCAATTGTAAGCCCAGCTTATTTGATGTCTGAATTCGGATGCTCTATTAATGTTCTTTTATTCGCTCTCTCACTGTTCTTCTTGTGTTTCAAAATATATTTGATTACTTGACCTACATTTCAATTTAAATATGACTCCCACCATATTTAAAATATTATCTTTATTATTTAGAAGAGAACCCAAACTTGTTTTTATATTAAGCGTTGTTATTTCATTCGATTCACATACTTATCTAATCACTTTTAAAATTTTTAAATACCCTACGAAATTTTTAAAATGTTCTGGAATTATTTTTTGGGATTTTTCTTCATTGTTCTTTCTTTATCTCTTTAGAAAATAATCCCTAATAATCTTATTAACGAATCTCTTTCGATAATCGTTCAATTTTAATTTTTCTTTCACATTTTTTCCTGATTTTTCCTATTTCATGTACAACTGCTCTCTTAATACTTTCACTATGTGCTGACTGGTAATTAATCATGTGATTATTCTTAAATCTTTTTTTCATAATGCTCAAATTCTATATTAAAATTATTATTATTTAACAATAAATCTAAGAAAGGTATTTTACTCATTTTTTTCTTAAAGGTATTTTACTCATTTTTTTCTTACAAGTGAATTTAATTGTAAATTTAATTGTGAATCTTTAGAATCTTAGATTTATTGTTAAATATTCAGAATTTTAATATAGAATTTGAGCAGTGTGAAAAAAATTAAGAGTAAACAAATGGTAAATTTCCAATAAGCAGTCTTTTTCTACTTTCTTTTAAAACTTCTTTGAAATCACAATTTACAATTGGTTTCCTTATTACATCACAAAACAATCTTTAGAATACATTAATTCTTAGCACAATCAGTATATCTTCGTGATTTGAATGGAACAACTAGATTTACAATTCCTAAAAAATCAATAAAGAATAAAATGAGCAAACATTTGGCAAACTTAGATCACAAAAAACATTACCTGCATGGTAGATTTTCTTCCAACATTACATTTAAACAATTTCTCTCACAATTCACTACATCTACTTGATTAGCAGTTGGTCTCAAATGATGGTGAACACGAACAGCCTTAAAATTAACAAATTTTTAGTTTCAGTGGTTTTTAATCTTTCTTTCTTCATTACGAAAAATAATATTTAATATTTCTGCTACTTACTTTGAAGAACTTGAATAACACATATCTGCGGAATTGAAGTTTTTGAAAAATATCACAGAAGTTATCGCTGCTTTTTTTATTATTTGGTGTGCTGATTTCGAAAATGACCTCCATTTTTTTTTATCATGTCAGGATTTTTTTTCAAATCGATATCAATATTTTTGCTAAAATCCTATTTGAAATGGAATTCTCTCGAACAATTTGGAATGTAGGGGAAGGTGTTGTACCTTTGACCAGTTTTCACTAAATGAAGTTTCCAATTTTTTATACTAAAGTAAATCCTTACCTGAATGGATACATGTGATCTTCATGCATCTTGCCATCAACTGCATGTGTTTTATTTATTATATTTTGAGTATAAGTATTTATTATTATTTTACAAAAAAGTATATCTTATGGTCAAAGGTAAAACTACGTGTTGTACCTTTGACCGGAGGGTATTGTACCTTTGACCAGGTGGTAGTAGAAACTGACTGTTAGATACAAGTTATTTAATTGACATTTTTATTCAGAAATGTATACATTTGGCAAATATATGCAATTCAAAGTAGAATAATAAAACATGAAATAAATTCTAATGGCTTAAGTAGCCTACTCCTTCTTGGTAACTCTACATTATACAATGAAAAATCATCGTCTATCTCCAAAAGATTGACATTCTTTTAGTTTAGCTGTGTCATCACCTGTTGTTGGATTTGGTAGCCTGGCCACAATATCATGTAGGTCTATGTCGGAGAACTGGTTATCTTCTTGGATGAATTTCGCCATATTCGGTAGTTTTTTTCAAATATTTAACTTTAAAATAATCACATGCTGTTTCCTTTATTTGGGCCACAAAGTACTTCTTGTTTATTTTTTGTTTTTGTTGTCAGCTTGACAAGTACATAACTTTCTTCAACTAAATCTTCTTTTTCAAAGTTTAATTTCTTCTCCAACTCATGGCATTCATCTGAAATATAGAAAACACTTTCCCCTGATGAATATTCAACATCAGACTCATAGTCATGGACAAACAATCGATTGTATACTTTCTTTGGATAAGATTTGTTAAAAAAAGAAATATTTGGCAAAAAATATTTAAATTTCTACCTTACATAATGCTAAAATGACTGTAACTAAAAACATTTACATACTATTAAGTAATGTTGTACCTTTGACCTGGTCAGTGGAACAACACCCTGCTTTGGTCAAAGGTACAACATCAGTTGAACTTACGTTTCTCGCCATACTTCAATTTTTAGGTTAATCCAGTCATCTTAAAAGTCCTAACAATTAATCTACAGGCATATATGTATTACTCATTATTGTTAAAATAACAATCAAAAGAAAACAAATAATGTTATTAAAGAAAAACGCACTTGCAAAATACTTACTTTTCGGTGATGGAATTGGAAAAATATTTTTCACTCCTTGCAAGTGAAAGATCTAACTGATACTGAAGGTTTAAAGGTGCAAATAGTGGGAATATTATACATTAAACAGAAAAGCTTTTAAAGTATGCTGATAGATGGCAAAACTAGCAAGGGTGGTCAAAGATACAATTGGTCAAAGGTACAACACCTTCCCCTATTATCTGGCAACAGTGGTTTTTGTCCATTTAAATCAATGTAAAATAATCGATTATAATCGAGGCAAATTGATTTTTCAGCAATCTAATAATTTTTATAGATTTAAATCAAATTACGGTGCCGTTTCTAGAGGAAAATTACCAACACACTAATTTAATTTGATTTATTTGTAACTAAACATTCGTCGATAAAATAGACGATTGACCAAGAGGAGCAAATATTATGTATGTATACATGAAAGTTTGAAACAAGTTTTAAACTGAGTTAAAAACAAAACAAAAAAAAAAGTTTCTATTAAAGTATGTACTCTTTTTTCTTTGAAACTTCTTTTTGACATTCATCTTTTATGTTCAGTCTCAGACCTATCTTTATGTGTTAACATCCAACAGTAGCCGGCGAGCATGTTCTTGTCTCATCTTCCTTGATATTTGCATTCCATATCTTTGATGTCTTGGTGGAATCTTTCGCCCTGTTCTTCGCTGGCTGATCCTAAATTGTTGGGGAGAAAGTCCACATATGAGTGAAGGAAATGTATTTTGACACTCATGGAGCAACCCAACACTTGAAATTTGTCCAGCATATTCATAACAATTGCTTTATAGTCAGGATCCTTGTAATTACCCAGAAAGTTACTGACGATATCTTTGAAGACAACCCAAGCTTCTTTTTCCTTTGTTGTCCTGCTAGTCTCCAATTCTTTATCCTTCATGAGCTTGCAGATATCTGGAACAACAAAAATTCCCTCTTTCAATTTGGCTTCGGATAAACCTGGAAACCTTTTGCACAGGTTGGAAACAATCGCCATCTTTTGGAATAGCCTTTACAAACTGCTACCTTACATCTAATTTTTTATGTAGAGGGGGTAACAATACTTTTTTTTTTGCTCAACTAAGCTGTTCCGAATAACATTCTTTGTGCTTGGTTCAAGATTTTGTCCTTTCGGCCATTCTTTTTTGACCCAATGTGGAGTCTTATCACGGCTGTCCCACTCACAAATGAAACATAGCGCCTTTGTATATCCGCCTTGCACGGAGATATTTTTTAAACCACCGCAAATGCTCCAACCGTGGTCGGCATATTCTTTTTTGTTGAGGACGACAGCCAGGTTTTCATAGCGTTCTTTTAAATGCATCATGTGTCCAACTGTTTCAGATGAATACTGGCTTCCGTGATGATGAAGGACAGCTTTAAGGCTCCTTTTCGATGAATCCACAAACAGCCTCTATTCACCTTTATCGTAGGTGATATTAAATTTGCTCATCAATCTGGGAACACCAGAGCAATAGACGAGGTTTTCCTCTGAGTACTTAACAAATTCCTTTTCTCGAGCTTTTGATTTTTGTGGTTATACCTATGGACATGGCAGGAACAAAAGTAACAATCATCGGAGTGGTTTTTAAGCTCCCTCCATGTCAGAGTGGTTTTTCAGCTCCCTCTATGTCATAGGAATTCCAAATCGTAAAGCAGTTATCTTTCCTTTGAGCTATGAGCGTAGATCATTGAGACATTGCACACAAACTTTATGAGGACCCCACGATTTGTCCTGGTCTCCGAGTTTCTTGTCAAAATACGCAAGATAGAGTTGTCTTACATAATCTGTAATGTTCCTCATGCTATTTTTATTAATACTATATTCGCCGCATATCTAACAAAAGTCATCTGGCAAATTTTCACGTCTCGAACTTGAAGCCATGTTTTCACGAAACGCACAGAGAAAAGCAACCGTTAAAATTGTTTCTGTGATGAAGTTTCCACTTGCCACTGTATCAGCGCACTTACGACACTATGCCTGAAAGAAAAATTGAGACGAACTTAAAACTTTCCAGCTCGAGAAAATAGAAGGTCACTGTCGATTAAGCTCGCTTAGCGAGCGTTCCTGCGAGATCAGCGAACCAAGATAAGGATCTGAGGTAAGGATTCGTGCAATGTTATTGGTAGAGAGAGATTGCGATGGGAAAGCAGGGACGGCGACGGAGAGGTGTCACAGAGGGGTGTTCTCTAGGTTTCACCACGGTAGAATGTTGGTCAGGCAGGGAGGGAAGAAATTAAACGTTAAAAAAAAGTTATGGTAAATGTTCATAAAAATCCAAGTAAAATTGAATTTTTCAAGAAAATGTGACATGAAAGAAATTTTTCATTCCTTTTTTAATATCAGCACAAAAAAATACATAAAGTACAGCTATCAATTCCTTTGTATTTTTTCCATCGCAGATCTGTGTAATTCCGCACACACACTATTTTCTGTTTAATTAGGCATCTGTATTTCATTATGATAAATGAAAATAACTGTGAAATTGTTACAAGCATCTCGATAGTTCTTCCTTTCTACTTAGCTGGACGAATTACCTGTAAATAACTAATGTTTCCATCTTTCTTCTTTTCTAATCCAGAGCTTGTTTACAAACAAATCGTTTATAGTAGTAACATATACACTATACGATGTACTAAACACAAGGGTACACCGGGTTTTTGACCTTGAAACATCCGTTTTGTCCTTGAGAACGATCTATAATGCGCGAGAAAAGTTTGAATGATCGAAAATAATTATAATTTCTTCACGAAACCTATCATTCGATGTTGCGACCAAAGCATTCTACTCGATTGATACGAAAATTCAGTCATGTTTGGAGATAGGAAACAATCGTTTATGCAATAGCTCCTTGACCAGAGCAATGTTGAATGGTTTGTCCAATATAAAATCTGACATAAAATTATTCATGGATTGCCCAATACATCGGGCCATGGCATAAAGAATATAGTATTCTCCTCAAACTGTTGAGAACGACTTTAGCAACTCGAACATCCGTTTGTCCTTGAAGTGAGCGAAAAGAGTTGGGTGATCGAGAAAAATTTAAAATATATGTAATAAAGAAAACTTATCTTAATTTGTTGTTGAGGTGACTGATGAATTTTGGATTTCATGGTCTACGTGAAATTCAGTTTCTAAATTATGAATTGTTTGATATAATTTTTTATTCTTTAGAACTGAACGGAAAATTTTTTTTTTAATCTTGTGTTCGAGATGTGTTTGATATAGAAAAACAAAAAGAGGGGATTCCCCTTTTTGAATTGAATTTTCTATTTTATGTTTCTGTTTGAATAGATATGGATAGAGAATTTTAGGAATGATTTCGTATTTGAAATAGTTATAGACAACATAGACAAATAGACAAAATGACAAAAAAATTTTTATATGAAATTCCATGGTTCGAAACCGGGATTCTTATTTTTGTTCTCTATAAACTTATCTTATTATATAATTTTTAAAAGAAAAAAAACAAAGACAGAATTTTTTGAAAACAATACAAATTATATTTTATTTTTACGAATATACAGAAAATAGTTAGATGATATTTCAATTACGATTTAGATAAGAGAGATGTGCAGCATTGACAACAACGATGTTCAGAGGATACTCGTTCTGGATGATGTTTGGAGATAGGAAACAGTCGTTTGTGCACTAGCTCCTTGACCGGAGCATCGTTGAATGTTTTGTCCGATGTAAAATGTGACACAAAATTGTTCATGGACTGTCCAAGACATCGGGCCATGGCATAAAGAAGACAGTATTCTTCGCAAACTGTTGAAAACGGTCCTTGTAAAGTAACGCTGTTGGACTGAATGAATCTTGAATTCGGGCGTAGAAATCGTCGCACATAAGGGTTGCACGGGGGTAGTCCGTAGGAATCGAAATATTCTCCCAGGCGATGCTCGAAGTCGAAGAAAATACAAATCCAATGACTGCCAGGTTCTGTATGTTTATCCAAGTTGACGACGAACAGTTGTTTAGTGGCATGCTGGGGTAGTTTGTTGCAGGGGAAAACACCACCAAAATATTTCTGTGTTCTGGGATGGGAAGAGAGACATTGGAAAATTTCGAGTGTGTTCATGATTATTCGAGAAGAATGTTGCAAGCTGCATCAATTTCGAGAATTTTTTGAAATTCTTCATATACAATCACATTCACTGTTTTGGGGAGCGCCTTCTGAAACGTTAGGTTGATTCGCACTGCGCCTTGATGGATGAGTTGCAGATGGTCCTCATTGGCCAGATTGTCAGGGCTAAGATCAAATGCAAATAAAGCATTCCCTTGGGTGTAATCTTTATAACTGAGTGAGAAGTATTCGTTAGAGAGAAACTTATTGGTAATGGTATGAAGTGAGAGGTAACTGCGAACATAAGTGTTTTTCTCGAAGTCAGGCTTCAGAGGGTGATGGGGGACATTCTTTCCGTCGATGGAAATATTAATGTTGTTGATATGAAAATGATGAAAGTTGAAAGGATTTTCTTTGAATGATCCATTGAACGATGTATTATCAACGAGTCCGACAATGACTCTCTTTGTAATTTGTCCGATGAAAGCGTTGTCGATGGAACCTTGTAAGTTGCCCTGGGGTAGAGAGAAGACTTTGCATTCTACACGATCAAGGGGATATTTGGCTGTGGTGTCGAGTAAAGTTTTCGAATGAGAAATGAGAACAATTGGTGAGATTTTAAGTTTTCTAACGAATATAGCGGCATGTTCGATATGAATTTTGTAGGAAGGAGCATCTTCGGGAGAGAGAGCAGACAGAATGAATTTTTGTTTCGAATCATTCGAATGCAAAGATCGACATTATTGAGTAAGGCGAGTTTCTGTTGGAATAAATCGCAATGGAGACATCCCAATAGATCGACTGTTTTATCTTCTTTGAAGAGTTCGTATCGCTTTTTCAGCCCATCGTTTGTGCTGGTGGCAGGATCAAGTTGGTTAAAGGTATCTGGAGTGTCCTGGTACCAACCCGAAGCAGTTAGTTGCGAATCTTTTACATCTTGACCAAAATTCAAAAAAGTTTCAAAGTAAGCTCTATAACTGTAGCAATTATTGTAATTCGAAACGAGTTTATCATTTAGGTCAGCGATTCTCAACCTGTGGGGCGCGCCCACCTAGGGGGGCGTGATAAAACTAAAGGGGGGGCGCGAGTATATCGAGAAAAAATCTTATTAAAAAACTAGGTTTGAAGGTTTTTTTTTTTTTTTTTTTTTTTTTT
>JAFIDM010074118.1:230222-267893 GCA_023159025.1 Thereuonema tuberculata | reverse complement strand
CTTGTAGAATGAGGGGCTTGGCTCTACATGAGATCTGATAACTTTTTAACAGTGAAAGCATTATGAGCATCTTGGGAACGTATTTTACATGAATGTTTTGGGTGGGATGAAATAGTTCCATGAAACGGCCAAGCCATACTTTTTGACCAAGATATAGGATTTTTAGACTTAGGGCTTGTAGAGTTAGGCCTTGTAGAGTTAGGGGCTTCGCTTTACATGAGATCTCATATCTTTTTACCAGTGAAAGCATTATGAGCGTGTAAGCCTTGGCAACTTATTTTACATGAAATGTTTTGGGTGGGATTTCATTTCTTTTTGTAGGATGAGATCTGATAACTTTTTAACAGTGAAAGCGTTATGAGCATGTGAGTCTTGGCAACTTATTTTACATGAAATGTTTTGGGTGGGATTATCTATTACAACTAAATTTAGTTTTAAGATTATTAGGAAATGGATTTTTTTTTCAATACCCTACTTTTCTGTTTTTCTATTGGTCAACTTGTATATACAAGCTGTTTCCACTTTTGTAAGAAATCACATTATCACAGTATTATTTAGGCCGAAGCATTGAGGGTACGACGTATTTCAGATCTTAATAAAATCCAAAGTATAAAAGCTAGATAAATGAAACTTAGCGTATTTGATTAGTATGGTAACTCCATCGTATCCTGAAAATTTGAGCTCTCTAGTATTATCCAGGCCGAAGCTATGAGGGTTCGATAATACATAACCAGGGCCCCCCTTTATGAGGGGTTGGAGGGTGAAAGTTACGGATTTCTTAATTTTGTTGTTGTTTGTGTGCTAATCCCAGCCTGCATACCAACTTTCAGCTTTCTAGGACTTCAGGAAGTACCCTAGACGTTTTGATGATCATGAGTCAGTCAGTGAGTGAGTGACGGAATCGACGTATTTTAGGTATTAATGAAATCCAAAGTATAAAAGCTAAATAAATGAAACTTAGCGTATTTCATTAGTCTGCTAACTGCATCTTATCCTGAAAATTTGAGCTCTCTAGTATTATCCAGGCCGAAGCTATAAGGGTTCGAAAATACGACGAAACACTTCCAGAAAAGGTACGTAGTGCCCTTCCTGCCTTCGGCTCGTCTTGGCGGGGGCACTACCGTGCCCCCAGATTGATGCACAATTTATATTTCACAAACAGAAGCACTAATAGTTAGTAATGCGTTAGCATTCACAAACGCTATTCCATTATCTTTATGGAATTGAATTAGTCGGAAAGTTTAGCTTCCTTGCATTTAGTTCTTTCGTCGTTATAAACCTTTCACTTCATTTAACTTGTTCAAAGTTCCTTTTATTTGAAATGAAATTGAAATTACTTACTTCCTGTTTCATTATGAATTTCAGTCAGATACATGGGAAGATCTATACGGCATTCTTGGCTTACCACCTCCATAGGTTAAGTTTGGCATCGTTCACTTTGATACTTGCATCAGTGCGATGTCTTCAAATTATCAAATGGAACTTTTCCTTCGTGGCTTCACTTTGTAGGAGTCCTTGCGTCTCCATTAATCACGAGTGTCTTGTCCTTTCGTCTCTTCCCAAAATTCCCGTATTTTCCTCGTCTCGTCTCCAACTTGCGGCCACGTTGTTTAATATCGACAGTTTGACTTTGGAACCTCTCACTTCTGAATTCACACCGCTAATAAATTCTCACTTCTGAATACGACTCAACCCGAGGCTCATTCCACGTCATTTTGTGATACCACATTTTAATAAATTTATATATAATGTAGGTGGTTGCATTTCTTAATATTGAGTAAAACTTTTCAATAAATATTTCATTTAAATATTTATTGTTTGCAAAACATTTTAATTACTTTTAAAGCAAACCAACAACAACAAAACTTCTTCAACCACAAAATAATATGGCGGCCACCAGGTAACCACGTTCAACAGGGGCTCCAGAAAAATTCTAGTATAGGCTCAGTAAAATAGACGGAGAATTAAAATAAAAATCAGGTAACAATATATTTAAAAATCGATCACACAAAACAGAAAGAATGGTGAACACAAGGAGTGCACAGGCGACTAGCTTAACCCCTGAGAATCCAACGATCCTTCCTCCCCAGCAGCAGTGCAGCACCTACGGGAGGAACTCAACGAGGTGGTGTGGCTCCATATCGGTGAGGCCCTGCAATCGCATGATGTGTTAAAACTAATCGCGGCTGCCATTACAAAGTCTGCAACGAAACACTTTATGGACAAGCTGATAGAAAGCCTGAATGAAAGGACAAGGAAGTGAAAGAACATACAATGGATTTAAAGGAAGTAAAAAGAAACTTTGTAGAATATAAAAAGAAATCTGAAATGACCGACAACGTGTTAGAACACTACCAGCAGAGAACCAACTTCAGAATCTTCGGAATTGAGGAAGCAAAGAGTGAAAATACAGATGACATTATTGTAGATCTCTGCAAAGACAAACTTGGTGTCTCGATTTCGAAAAATGATATCGACCGATCCCACTGAGTTGGTCCTCAGAATGGTGACAGACCCCGTGCCATAATAGTGAATTCCTGTCATACAAAACCCGGGACACCATTTTTTTCAGGAAGCAAAAACTCAAGGACACTCATGTCACAATTAGGGAGGACATAACGCTGATTAGACTGCAATTGCTCCAGGCGGCGATTAAAAGATTTGGGGTGAGAAACGTTTGGACTGCAGACGGAAAAATTATTGTAAATTGTGGAGATAAAAAAAACAAAACAAAACAAACCAACACTTCCCACGACGATCTCCAAAAACTGATCCAATAATCCGGTAGCCCTAGACTGAAATCAGTCAAATTTTAATCTATCCATCTGAAGCAAAATTATTTAATTCTAAGTTTAATTCCTACTTTGCAAAAACTTCAGGTAGGCAAATATTTACATTTATCACAAAAACAGAACTCCCTTAAATACCTTCCATACTTCTTATACTTTATCTATGCTCTATCTACCCAGCCAATATCCTCACAGTCTGAACAATTACTCTCTTATATCCACATTGAAACCCCTGTTGCTATATTGTTGTTCAAATCAGTAAAATGATAAAAATGAACTGCACTCTATTACGTACTGTATTTTACATTTATATTTAATATCTCAGCTCCACATCATCCAATGCTATTTCATTCTAACTCGAATCAAGATATTTCACGTGACTCCCTATTGTTTCTATCACATAATATTCGCAGTATCTCAGCGAATTGGGGATTTATTAAACGCTACATTAGAAACTTTATTTTCTAAATTTCCTTCTTCTTACTGAAACATGGGTCCCTAATCCGGAAGCACTTCCAAACAGAGAGCACTTCTCTGTCATGTCTATTAATCAAAATGACAGAAAAAACAGAGGGATTGCTTTGTATACTATAGGATTTCTTTAAAATCAACATCATTACCGATTTTACCTTCATCAATATGGATTTAAAATGTATTTGTTGCTCCATTAACGAAGACGTCATTCTTATAGGAATCTACTGACCCGACCACTGTAAGCAAATCCACTGTTTGATAGTAAAAAAATAGACCACATACACAAAAGGAATCCAACAAAAACTCATTCAACCGAGCTTGCCATACTAATGACATTTTTCCGGTAAGTTGCAATGTTAAAGTGGCTATATCCAACCAATGGATTGATAGACTGGTAAATATTATAAAGAAAATCATTTTGGAAGAACGTATTCATCAAGCAAATAATAACATGCAATGGTGCATCTACAAAATTAAGAGTGAAGCAGACAAAACCTCAGTCTTTACCTCAGTCATGAAGGAACTATATATCCTTATCCTTGAAGCAGCAGCTAAATTCGAACAGGACACTTATAATAGCATTAAACATAAACATTGAGTTAAATTAACTAAATTAGGCATCAACATATAAGGAACAGGTGACCCAAAGAATTATGATAATCACCAAAGGTTTATTAATGAAAATTCTATTGATTTCAACGTATGTCAAAGAAGTCTATTGAGCAAAAGTTTAAACTTCAACATTGGCAGAGAAAAGATCAACATTTACAATATGGCAACTAGATTTGAGGAGCAAATAAGATTCATTGATAACAAAGATGTCAGAAAAGACTTAAGAAAGAGGGTGGGCGCAGAATTAAACAAAATCAAATGTCAAAAGTTTACTAAATGTGCTTTCAACCCTATAGAGACAATTTCCCTAGATGATATTGTTAATTCTACCAATGGGCATAATATCATGCTAACTACTGCAAATAAAGGGGGTGCAATAATTGCCTTAAACAAGGATACATAAGAGACTTGCCTACAAATTTGTAGGCAAAATAATAATAATAGTAAATAATAATATTTAATAATACTAAAGGTTTGATATGTAGTAAGAATACTGAGAAAATAACAGTATTTAGGACGGGAAAAGTCGATCAGGAATTTAAATAAGGATGGTATTATCGATGAAGACGACATGGATCGCATTAATAATTATAAGACACTACTCAGGTTCAAAGGTCTACCAAAAATCCATACGAGTAAGGATAATGGTTTTTACAAAATCAGACCCATTATTGCCTGCAGAAATACTGCAATAATGGGGTTATCTAAAATTAATAGTCCAAGGCTTAACTAAATTGGTTTGTAAATCCAGGTTCTATGTAAATAATAATATGGGGTTCATAGAAGAGCTTAAAAAAGGGAAATTAAAGATTGACGATTGTATGATGTCATTTGATGTTAATAGTCTGTATACATCCTTATCTTTAAATCTTATAAAAGACGCCATCAAATTTGTTTATGAATTGGATATTAATAAATGCAAGAAGGATTTAGTACCGTTAATGTATTAATAAGTATTATAGAAGCATTATTTATTATGCAGTGGCTGAAATAGTTATGAAGTACATAGAGCAGCAAATTTGGAGTGTTGATACAGTTATCATTAATGTGCCGATACGTTGATGATACCTTCATCATTATTAATAAACACAACATTAACCAAGTCTTGGATGTTTTTAATGCTATACACCAGGATATACAATTCACCATAGAAATTGAACATGAAGGAAAGATCCCATTCCTAGACGTCATGGTAATCAGAGATAATATGCAATTCGATACTACTATTTATAGAAAAGAGACAAATGCTAACATTACGTTACATTTTTCAGCAGCTGGACCTATTAAGTACAAAGTTACCTCTTCATGTGTAGCTATAAACAGAAGGGTTAAAATTTGTAGTAAAGAAATACTCTTAATAAATGAATTACAAAATATTTGGAATATTTTCTCAGGTAATGACTACCCCATACAATTTATTAATAAATACATCAATAAGATCTTAAAGGCTGAAAGGAACCAAAGGATTGAGGGCAAGGTTAATACAAGATATGCTTCCATTCCTTTCGAAGATAATTTAACTACTAAATTGGCTCCGTTGTTAGGAAATTTCATTATATAGTTGACACACAAAGCCAAAAGCACTCTTTGCAGCATCTTATGTTCCAATAAAGTAACTATTAATAATTCAGACAAGATGGCGGCAGTTTATGGCGTAGAATGTGAAGGAGGTGCTAAAACATGCAAGTACATAGGAAGACCTATGAAGGCGTCTTTCCCGCCTCCTTTAAACGAGCTAAAATTATCCCAATATGGAAAGCAGGAGATGTTGATGACCTTGGGACCTATCGCCCGATCTTTATTATTAACACTTCCGCAAAAGTTTTTGAAAAACTATTCCATACTAAACTAATCCACTACTTCTATCAAAAGAATCGCATTGCACAGCTACAACACGGCTTCATGAAGAGAAAAAAACACAGAAACGGCTCTGTTTGAGCTTACTGAATTTGTTACAGACAACATGGCCTCTAATAAAATTGTATTTGGACTCTTCCTTGATTTCAAAAAGCATTTGATTCATGTTGAAATTCTACGTAGAAAATTAGAGCCTCATGGCGTTAGAGGTCCTCCCTTAACCTCGCTGATCTCATATCTCTCCGACCGACAGTATCAGCTTATTCTAAATGGATATTTTTCTTCCTGATATTCCACCCCAAAAGGCTTACCAAAAGGGTCCATCCTTTCACCCCTTCTCTTCAACTTATTTAGAAATAATCTTATTTTAAAGTCATCCTTCTCCAAATGCATCTTCTACACAGACGACGGAACTCTTCTTTATGACATCAAAAATATTGAAAATCTGAAACAAGATGCCCAACTTTCTCTGTACCATTTTAAATCTTGGCTTTATGATCTTACACTAAATACAACCAAAACAGTATACATGTTCTTCTATCAACGGAATAAAACACTTTCATGTAAAAACTTCTCAATCACTTACAACAACTCAAAAATCCAAGGAGGTCTCCTCCTTCAAATACTTAGAAATCTATCTTTCTCATGATCTTTCTTGGAATTTACATGCCCAAAAAACTTCTTTTAAAGTCTCCAGAAACTTACGCGATATCAGAAAATTAAACTTTCTCCCAGCTCAAATATTACTAAATCTAAATTGGTCACTCATTCATTCAAATCTTTGCTACGGAGCTTAGGATGGGGCAACCCTTCTAAATTTTATGAAAATATCCTTCTTAAAGGACAGAAATATTTTCTAAAATTAATAGATAAAAAAACCTAGTCAATATTCTACTCGATCCCTATGGCCTAAATATAATATCATATCTTACTCCCACATCTATAAACTTCAATTAGCGGTCTTCACCTATCAAGTAATTTTAAAAAAAAAAACTATCCCTGTATCTCACTAATAATTAACCCACACACCCATTATTATGATAAAAGATCTGTTACCCACCTGTTACTATCCATTCAGAAAACTTTTTTTTTTTTTTTTTAGCCAACGCCCGGGAGCTTAGTACTTAAACTATTGGCCTCAACAAGGGGCGAGAAATGTGAGTATTTAGCCGAAGAAACGTTGCCCAGGCTACGCCATAGGAGGCAGCTCACGCTATACCCACAGAAACGGACGAAACACAGAAGAAGAAAGAAACAACCATGCCACGACTGGGATTCGAACCCGGGTACTGGCACACTGGCCGCAACGGCAGACCGCACGGCCACGCCAGCACGGCTCATTCATAAAACTAAGTCTAACTATCAAAGAAGAGTTGTCAGCTATGCTTCACCTCAGCTTTGGAATGAAATACCTAAAGAGATCCGTGAATGTCCTTCTCTTACCCAATTACAAAAAAATTAAGAAACACATTTTAACTTTATTAATTTACTAACTTTGCACTTACTTTTGAAATCAGGCTGAAATTGCGATCCGAATCCCTTTCCATCTATCACCTTCCTCTTTCATCTCTATTCTATCTCCTTTCTGTATCCGCCTACTCCCTCACTCTATTCCTATTCTCTCCCTGTTCCCTTTATTCAATGTATCCATAATATCTAAATATGTTCTCCCTGTTGAAAATAAACATGTAAATATTTGCTAAAATTTCAGTCATTTTCTCTTTTGTAAATATTTTTCCTCATTGCTGTGTTATATATTCCTTTGTTAATACCCATTGTTAATTGCCTACTGAAAACGCCCGCTTGTCTTCTCGATGGGATCTCCGTTAAGACGACTGGGTTGTCAAAATATCATTTAACGTTTATCTTGTAATATTCAATTGGCAATAAATTGAATTGAATAAATAAGTTTAATAAATAGGATTAACCTACAAGAATAAATAGTAAGTTAAAAGAAAGAAATAGTATAAGAAATACTGGGAAATCACGCACAATAAGATAAATAAAAAGAAATATATACAGCAGCTATCACAAGAGAAATGCACAACAAGATGATCGGTTGAGTTCTTAAATAAAAATAGAACACGATTAAATACAAAAACCTGTAGAAATGCTTCTTCCCCCAAACATTGGATATCAGCAGTTCTGGCTCTCAACCAGCGAGTTTAATTATTGAAATTACGAGAAATTTATTTTTTCCAATTGAACAACCGACAAATTGAAAATTCATTAAAATTAAATATATTCACTTACAATACATTAAAAAATAGATAGTAGCTAGCGCTTGAATTCAAAATTAGATATATCCCAATACACAATTTCCAGTTGAGGTTTTTCCTATCAAAGAATTCACTGTGATGTAGGTACGATGTTAGGCAACTTTCATTCGATACATGTTTTATATTGAACAAATTTAATAATGGTAATAATTTTCTTTTAAATGCGTTAACGTAATTTTTATGATTACTTAATTTATCTGATATGTTTTCATTTCTATTCACTTGTGTTTTTGGAAATTTTGTCATTCGGTTTTAAGTGTTATTTTCCTGCAGTCTCTTTAGTCCATTTAATGACTTTTAGGTGATTTAAATTGATATACTGCAATGTAATTTGTTTAATTTTTTGACAAACAGCATTTGTACATGAAACAGTTTACTTGTGGGATAATAAGCTTAGCATATCTTTTCTGTTTCCAAATAGGATATTATGACAAACGTTCTTGAAGCAAACGATATACTGTTCATGTGCATTACTTTAGATTTGAAACAGATTTGTGACCTGTAGTCTCATCACTTAAATAAATAAGAATAATAATGTATACATGTATCATAAAATGAGAGCACCAAAGCCCTGCTACCAAGTTACCTAGCTCCGGCTGGAGTGTTACGCCTCGGCGGGTCGTAGCTCCTTCGTTCCGATCGCCGAAATCTGATCTAGTAAATCAGTCACTAAACGTCTCCGATGGGGTTGACTATATTATGGTATAATTCTGTTTTTATTTGATGCTGGGCCCGTATTTAAGTCAAATAAATAACTAGAACCACGTAAATAATCAAACATATTCCCACGCAGACTCCCCTATGGCAATTACCTTGTAACCTAAATGATACCTAAAATAACCCTTATAGGTTGTAATCTCCTCTGGATGCTTTCGTAAAGTATCGTTTAGTAATTAAATATTAAAATTTATTTATACCTTTACTTTAATAAAAATGAACTAACAACTTTGTTGGTTAAGAATGAAAAAAAAATACACACTTTTATTCAAATGTTAAAATCAAACAACATTATTTAATAAGTAAAGAAAAATCTATAAATGATCATTAATTTACACTTGTATAATGATCTTTACTCCTCAACATCATTACCATAAAACACATAATCTAAATAAAAATGACCTCACCTATTTTCCGGCTGAGCGTTAATCCCTCCCCTTTATTCTAAATCGGATTGAAATAAGAAGAGACGTCTCACCCGCTAATCAACCACTAAACCCATTAACCAAACACTCTATATCAAATAAATCACAATACCAAAGTCAAATGTCAACTTATTAAAATACAAGATAAATGCATATACCAATGATACAATTAAAAATGTAAAACAGCTTTCAAACTGTCATTAAAACATATCAGTCAAAATTAAACAAAACAGTGATAAATCGTAATATCTTCTTTTCTTTGAATCAAATATGAAACTATTCTTTCAGTTATGAAGCATTGAATCACTCACGAAATGTTCATAGTAAGTTTTACAATGTCTATTAGAAGTCCAAAATATCAGTTCCTAAAGTTCAAAAGGTCAGGACAACTACACGTCCTCTTCAGCTGCGTCACAGTCTCTAATTGACACCTGTTATTTTTTAATAATCCCACACACCTTGTGCAAGATAAAACAAACTAATGTAATTATACATAATCAAAAGGTTATTTCTACGTGTATATTTCACTGAATGCGTGTCAATAATATGGCCATCACCTAGTGTGAATTATGAACGGTTGATTGTAGTCCCTTCCCGGCTTCGTTGATTCTGACGTCGGCCGTCTTTCTCAGATTCTCCCGGACTTTCTCGGTTCGCCTGAACCGCAGAAACACTCCTTTTAATGGTCGTCGCTTTCTCTCCATACAACGGTTTAATTAACACTGGTGAAACTGACATCCTGTATGACATCCTGAAACTGACGGCTGTATCGGTCGGCCATTGATTTCCTCCCCGTCGGTTCTGCATCCCTCCGCCCGAGCTCGGTTAAAGCTGTCGTCCTTCTGCCGGTCCACGAACGTTCTCTTCGCCGGCCAACGGTCATCGTGTGGCCGGGAAGCATTCCACCCTTCTGGACGGGACTTGCCCTAGGGAGCGAAACCCCCGTGACCTTTCACATCGACTCCAAGACAGATACTCCTCTTAAAATCAATGGCAATACTGACCACAGTTTCCCGCCAAAATCGCTGATCAATTAATATCGACCAATTAAACACTGAGAATCTCATCACATGGGGTTGGCGCGAGCGCTGTTCCCGTAGGTACTCGCCTTTCCCGGGGAGTGAATCCGACAAACACACTCGCCGATTCCTCCGCTCTCAATTAATTCAATTAAAACGAATTTTCACAAAACTAACAATAAATATAAAAATACAAAAATTGCTTACATAAACCCCATGTTCATATTAACTAAAAAATATTTTCCCACAATTTTGTATAAATATAAAATACTTATTAGCTTGGAATAATTACAAATATCAAATTACTAGTAAACACTTGGCTAATATAATACCTTCGCCAACACAATATATAAAATTAAAATAATATTTGAATCACACAACAAAGCATATACATTTGAAGATTATATTTACTCCCGTACAATTAAATCATTAACCAAATAAAGGTGATAACGAAAAGAAAAGGATAAAAAAAAATTTCGTCCGTTCGCCCCGCGAGTGACGAACCACTCCGTTACATCTCCCCTCCGCTACAGAAAAAAAAATTTCACCTGTGGAATTTTTTTCTTTTCCTTTAAGACGAAATTTGACCTACTCTCCCGCCAACGACTAACCCCAACATCCAGCGAAGATCACCGTCTCTAAAACGCCTTTTACTCTCCACCAAACTCCGAACACCCACACCTGATCAAATAATAAGATAAGTGAAGAGGACCGATAGAAAATAAACAAATCACCGCAGTGATGTACAAATACGAACATCGACCTCCACACCCAACACTCCTCTCTACACCGCAAAACAATAAAGGAAAACCAAAACTGAAATGCTACCTTTCGGCAGACAAACTGAAGAAAATGTGGCAGGTTGTTAGCCTGACAATAAGTGTCGCCTAAACGACGATTACATGAAAACCATCCCACCATGCCTACCTGAAACGCCAAAGGCAGAGGCCAGGAGGTACCTCCGCATCACACAGAACCAATTACAAATATAAACACTACACCTTTCCAGGTGAACATCTCTCCGTTTGACGTTTCTGCCCAACGATTCAATTACAAATTACTAGCCAATTCGGCCGCCAACACAGCATTGAACTCGTACCTTGTCGACGGTCGCTATCACACTTCTCTTCACATTTTTCCTCCGCGTCCCTCCTCCATGGGACAACTCCAACGTATCACCTTTCACGGGTCCCTTCCGAGCTCTGCCCGCTCGCGAACGCACCCCACTAGACGGAACTTTAACTTCCTTACGACAGAACGCTACATCACGTCTTCTCCAATCGTACTGTCTATTGTTCTTCTCCGCCGCAACTCTCCTATAAACCTCTAATTTTCCTTTAGTCCCATTATTCCTATTACTTCTATAATCTTCATTACTTTTAAAGCCCACGTTATTCTCCCTTTTAAATTTAACCAATCTAAGTAGCTTCTCCCTTTAAGTCCTTTTTCCTCATTCACTACATCTAAAAGTTCAACTTCATTAGCTTGGCTGACATCACAACACTTATTCGCCTTAATTATGACGTCTCTATCTTTAAAGGCAATATTAAATTCATAATCATGGAGGGCGGATAATCTAATTATCCGTCAACGGAACATCCAGGTACAATTATAGCTTCAAACTCAAAATCAACTTCGGTAGCTCCTCCTCGTTTCTTATCATTTGAAATCATCGAGGCTTTAATCTTATACACTCTATCAGTATATTGTTTGCTACCATCGGCTAAAACTACTTCTGTATTTCTGTAATAAAATTCGGTACCCTGCTCTATTAAATAATCCTCCTGGTCTTCCCCTTAACAACAAAAGTGAGCACCCGTGTCTATCTGACACTTAAGGACTTTACCTCCAGCTAATCTAATGTGAAGAAAGGGCGTTTCTCCCCTACACTTCTCTTCATCTTCCCTATCACTAACTCGCAAATCAAACACCTGATCTACTTGGGCTTCTTTAAATTCAATTTCCTCATCGCATTTTACATCGATCACTTCTTCTATTATTTCTTCCTTAAACTTATCATCTTCAAATGTAATTTTTTCCTCACATTTTTCTTCGATCGATTTCTCCACTATTCCTTCTTTCAAATCATCATCCCACCATTTATTGATATCGAACGGAAATGCAATTGAATCGCTTTTACTTTCAGCGTTCTCTTCCCAGTCTACAGTCGTCTTATTAATTATGGCTGGCTGCAGGTCACTGAAAACTAAATTAGACTCTACTCTCCTCGCATACTTTAATAAATCATCTGTGTTCTTACATTTATCTAAAAATACACAGTTTCTATAATGCGACAGCATTCCATTAAAGGCTAAACGTATCGTCTTCCGTTCGTCAAGTTCAAATCTTAGCACGGCGGCTTCCTGCCTTATCCGGCACACAAATATCTCCATTAATTCATCTTTCTTCTGTTTTAATCTTTTCAACATCTCGTATTCATCTCCAATGAGATGCTCAGGCAAAAATGCTCTTAAACAATCTGTTTCAAAATACTCCCAATTATTCCATTTTGGTATCTTTTCGTAAAACCATGGGGCTACTCTTAAATGAACTAATCTGACTAGGATTTCTCTTAATTCTAAAAATTCAATATCATGCATTTTACTAAGATTTCTCATGCAGAACAGAAATTCTCTTACGGAGCCATCTGATAATCCGCTGAATTTTATCTCCTTAAATACTATTAGCATATTGTCAAACGACATAGCCTTCTTATATTTGTATAGATTCACCTTATCACTAGTCTTGGAATCAACAAGTTTTTCCTCCATTAAATCACTGAATTTCATTTCACTTAACAACTTTTCTCCTTTCTTTATTACATGTGCTGACACTTTGGGATCGTTCGGGTCTGCTCTACCGATCATGTCCCAATCTATACCCGGTAGTGGTTCCTTGTCTGTGGAGTTTACTACCTTATTAACAGCAACTCTACCTTAGTCCTTTTCTCTAAAATGAATCCTCCCTTTCCTTCCTCTGATAAATCTAACAATAAGTCTAAACCTGACACCATAATTTTATCAACCTTCCACCTGTCAAACACTAATCCGGTTAACAACCCTAAACCTATTTCGCGCCTTACCGCCATTTTGAATCTGACGAACAAAGAACAACAGAGGCGCAGTGACTCAATAGCTATACTAAAATAATCCCAGAGGCACTACTGTGTTTAAATAACCTAAACCACGCTCTGCTACCACCTATGTGACCTGTAGTCTCATCACTTAAATAAATAAGAATAATAATGTATACATTATTTTATTATTATTATTTTATTATTATTTTATTATTATTATTTAAGTATGTATAAAATGAGAGCACCAAAGCCCTACTACCAAGTTACCTAGCTCCGGCTGGAGTGTTACGCCTTGGCGGGTCGTCGCTCCTTCGTTCCGATCTCCGAAATCTGATCTAGTGAATCAGTCACTAAACGTCTCCGATGGGGTTGACTATATTATGGTATAATTCTGTTTTTATTTGATGCTGGGCCCATATTTAAGTCAAATAAATAACTAGAACCACGTAAATAATCAAACATATTCCCACGCAGACTCCCCTATGGCAATTACCTTGTAACCTAAATGATACCTAAAATAACCCTTATAGGTTGTAATCTCCTCTGGATGCTTTCGTAAAGTATCGTTTAGTAATTAAATATTAAAATTTATTTATATCTTTACTTTAATAAAAATGAACTGACAACTTTGTTGGTTAAGAATGAAAAAAAAAAACACTTTTATTCAAATGTTAAAATCAAACAACATTATTTAATAAGTAAAGAAAAATCCATAAATGATCATTAATTTACACTTGTATAATGATCTTTACTCCTCAACATCATTACCATAAAACACATAATCTAAATAAAAATGACCTCACCTATTTTCCGGCTGAGCGTTAATCCCTCCCCTCTATTCTAAATCGGATTGAAATAAGAAGAGACGTCTCACCCGCTAATCAACCACTAAACCCATTAACCAAACACTCTATATCAAATAAATCACAATACCAAAGTCAAATGTCAACTTATTAAAATACAAGATAAATGCATATACCAATGATACAATTAAAAATGTAAAACAGCTTTCAAACTGTCATTAAAACATATCAGTCAAAATTAAACAAAACAGTGATAAATCGTAATATCTTCTTTTCTTTGAATCAAATATGAAACTATTCTTTCAGTTATTGAAGCATTGAATCACTCACGAAATGTTTATAGTAAGATTTACAATGTCTATTAGAAGTCCAAAATATCAGTTCCTAAAGTTCAAAAGGTCAGGACAACTACACGTCCTCTTCAGCTGCGTCGGAGTCTCTAATTGACACCTGTTATTTTTTAATAATCCCACACACCTTGTGCAAGATAAAACAAACTAATGTAACTATACATAATCAAAAGGTTATTTCTACGTGTATATTTCACTGAATGCGTGTCAATAATATGGCCATCACCTAGTGTGAACTATGAACGGTCGATTGTAGTTCCTTCCCGGCTTCGTTGATTCTGACGTCGGCCGTCTTTCTCAGAGTCTCCCGGTCTTTCTCGGTTCGCCTGAACCGCAGAAACACTCCTTTTAATGGTCGTCGCTTTCTCTCCATACAACGGTTTAATTAACACCGGTGAAACTGACATCCGTTCCACAGAGTGTGAAATAAAGTGTTCTTACTTACAAAACTTTGAAGTTCTTCTTAGCGAGACGATCTTTTACGGCTGTATCGGTCGGCCATTGATTTCCTCCCCGTCGGTTCTGCATCCCTCCGCCCGAGCTCGGTTAAAGCTGTCGTCCTTCTGCCGGTCCACGAACGTTCTCTTCGCCGGCCAACGGTCATCGTGTGGCCGGGAAGCATTCCACCCTTCTGGACTGGACTTGCCCGAGGGAGCGAAACCCCCGCGACCTTTCACATCGACTCCAAGACAGATACTCCTCTTAAAATCAATGGCGATACTGACCACAGTTTCCCGCCAAAATCGCTGATCAATTAATATCGACCAATTAAACACCAAGAATCTCATCACATGGGGTTGGCGCGAGCGCTGTTCCCGTAAGTACTCGCCTTCCCCGGGGAGTGAATCCGACAAACACACTCGCCGATTCCTCCGCTCTCAATTAATTCAATTAAAACGATTTTTCACAAAACTAACAATAAATATAAAAATACAAAAATTGCTTACATAAACCCCATGTTCATATTAACTAAAAAATATTTTCCCACAATTTTGTATAAATATAACATTATATTTATTTATATATTTATATATTATATTTACTCCCGTACAATTAACCAAATAAAGGTAATAACGAAAAGAAAAGGATAAAAAAAAATTTCGTCCGTTCGCCCCGCGAGTGACGAACCACTCCGTTACAGATTGAAAAACATTACTGTAATATTTACTTACTGTTCTTCACCGAGAAACAAATACAGCAAATAGTTTCAACAAATGTTTGTTCCAAATCACTGTAATTATTGAAATTTGTCATTGAAGGAAACATTTTAATATGCTAAAATAAAAAGAAAAAAAAAGTTGTCTTTCTTTCTACCATGTTCAATATTTTTATACATCTGTTTCTCAATATTATAAAAATATAAAAATACATATTAATATCTAGAAGTAGTAACTGAAATTACCTGAACGAAAGCCCTTTCAAATTTTTTAGGTCTTGTTCCATTCCATAAAAGTTCCACATTCATATCTGGCAACTCCAAAAGCTTAGTTATATCAATGTCATCAACTGTTGCCTTAGAAATATTAAACTCATAGATGTATTCTTCTTTGTATTTCTTAAATACTTCGGAATTGTCAAACGGTTTATATAAACAGAATGTAAATGTTGGAAACTTTACTGAACTGTTCCTTTTATATTCAACTTTGGTATCCGGAAATCCATTCATGAATTGTAACGTTGTTAGGATGTTTTGATACATGCAAAGTCCTAATGCCGAAAATAAAACACATATCCAAGTTATTTTGAGGAATTTGCTGGCAGCAGCATTCAATAATCTGTCCACTCCTGTTATGCTCAGTGAAAAATTGCTTTCATTATTCTTATTTCTTGATCCACGAATGTTTATTATTTTCAGGTCATCAAGTAACTGTTTAATCTTACGTCTTGGATTCTTCGGTTTCCATTCACTGTTGCTTAATTTCTTCGGAAAATGATGACTTGGGTTAACTTTTAGTTTTCTTATCTGTCGAAAAAATAACAAATTTAGAAATTGGAAATATTTTTAGCAACTATTATACAGAATGCAAATAGTTCCTTTAATTGAAAGCTGTCTATGAATATCCTATTTTGGAAAAGAATGTTTCTCTATTCTTTTAAATTTAAAGGTTGTAATATAGGAAACAGAAGATTTTTGATATTAATTAATTAAGTAATTAATTAAATAATATATATCATTATTCACAGCAATTAATCTAGTGTAATGAGTTGATATTTTCATAA
This sequence comes from Thereuonema tuberculata, assembly GCA_023159025.1. Lineage (NCBI taxonomy): Eukaryota > Metazoa > Arthropoda > Chilopoda > Scutigeromorpha > Scutigeridae > Thereuonema > Thereuonema tuberculata. Next base: position 251,272 of record JAFIDM010074118.1, on the reverse strand, counting down.
AATGGCATATTACATATTAATGTTTTTTTTCCCTAATATCCACGAAAGAAAAGATATTCCCAGCGCTAATTTCAGAAAAAAATAAAACTATAAAATAAATATTTTCCAACGTTCTTCATTAACATTCTCGATATTGCACGTAAATCATTAATTAAATTTTTTTCTAGTATTTCTTATATAATTTGTAAACTATTCTATTTATTTTGTATATTGCTTTGTGTGTATTTGTGTATGTGAAAATATATATTAAAAGATATGTAGCTCTTACTATAACTGCCTTACTGTGTAATTACTCTTATTGTCTAGCTCTGATATTTTTTTAGTTTTTGATGCTTGCAGCGGCATTTTATGCTTCACTTAACAATATATATCAGAATGCTATACACCTTAGTAAAGAATCATATACAACTTTTTATAAAATTTGTAACAATTTGAGAGTTCAATTTATATATGTAAGTGTTTTGTTTGCAGAATAAACTTTTTACTGAAACAGTTGTAATAACTTTAGAGAAAAACTTGAAAGTGTTTCGCTAGCTTTTATTTTCTCATGGTACGAAGTCAATGAGAAAGAACAGATCTAACATATTTCTTTATCTTAGGTTTTGCAAAGAGTTCTCAATTTCAAGAACAAATCATCATAAAAAAGCATTCAAATTAAAGATTTGTTGAAGTACTTTTGGAATTTCCATTCCGTTAAGTTTAACGATTGTCTGTAGCTCAGTGGAATTAAAAGAAACATAAACAAAGAACAAAAGAAAAAAAAAACAATAATCGTTGAGTGAAAAAACATCAAAATACAAATTAAGCATAAAAAAGATAATAAATTAATACTCGATAGCACAACTCTTAGCTTATAATAGTCTGTGTGCCGTATGTCCAAAAATGAGATAACTTTGTTTTGGGATATGAATAAAATGTTTTGAGTGTTTTTGATGTTAATTGCTTATGTTATGTAAATTTGAGATCAGAATGATGCCACTGTGTGAGACTTTCAGCAATTTCAGTAATTCAAGATGGCGTTCAATGTGGCCGCCACAAAATAGACAACCTTACTATGAAGCAATACTATCTCGTAACGTATCATTTTATGTTTTTCGGGTCGAGGATTAATTACTTTGGTGAAAAGATCAACCCAAACGCTTTATTAGCAGAAAATAATTAGAATTTTTTAAAAAATTCAAATCACATAAACATTTACATCTTATATTTTGGGAAGATAGTTTAATAGTGAACACAACGGGGAATAATTTAAGTAAGGAACTTAAAAGTTCAATTATTAAGATGATTAATGCTTTTAGACAGTGTCAAAAGCAAAGAGGCCCCATATATGCACAATTTTATAAACAAAATTTTATAAACAAAATTTTATCGTTAGCGATTACTTTTCAGCCCCCAACTTCCGGTCAGGAAGTGGTCCTACAGGTCTGAATTTTTGACCAATTTTGACAATGTAAGGTCAGTAAATAAAATACAATATCAATAAATAAATTACAAAATAAATAATGCTGGATAACTACATTAAGAACAGAATAAGATTTAATAATAAAAGAAAATAAATATGCATATAAATCTCGGTCAATCTAAGTGCAGTCTTCGGCTGTGCGCTGATAGGCTTGGCGGGACCGTCGGCTTCGGTTTGCAGCGTTGCATTTTCGCTTCACAAGTCCAAGGCTTTGAGGGACGATCATTCGACGCAACGAATATTCTGTAATACATTGTATCACCTCTTATTTCGAAACATGAAAGAACTCGTTGAACGTACTAAAAATCCTCGATGCTGCGATTTATTGTGTTGAGCCTTGCTTTTTTTGCGGACTTCAACTGGTTTTTTTTTTTTTAAAGATGGGCCAAGCAGCCTTCGCTAGACATAGAGACTACCTTCCTTCGACAGGAGTAAGCATGCGAAGGGTAACAAATAACTGGTCACCTGCCCTTCACGGATGCTACCTTCAACTGTATATTTCACTGTTTTACTATAGGTACTATCCCCCCTGTGGTGACGTTACCCTATGCACAAGACGCTTGCCTGTCCTTAAGTACATCTGTTGACATGCCGAAAGATAGAAGGAACAAAGAAAGGCAATAAACTGAAGAAAAGCGAAGTTGAAAGTAATAAAGAGGATCTGAGATGAGAAAAGAATGTGCAAAATGGGTGACAGATGAGAAGGAAGCTCTAAGGAAATATAGCAAGGCATCTGACAACTGCTTCAAGAAGACAAAAGCGTTTAGACAAGGTTTTGGGAAATAAAGAAATAAGAAAATTTTTCCAATAATTTTTCATATCAGAGTGATGAAAATAAAGGATAAGAAACGGAGAAAGCTATAACGAGCCTTGGATCATTACAATATCTTTCATTGGGTGCAGAAGGTTATTTTATGGCCGGGAATGAGATAGTAGAAATATTAGAATGTGCATTTGCTGGAATGCTAGAAATGTTGAATGGGGATAAAGTTTTGATGCTAGGATAGAAAACTTAAAAGAAAAGCGTATCCAGAGCCAACCATTTCCTTGTGAGTTTACTGTTTAATTAAACCACTCCGCCTAATAATGAATTTCGTGAGAGCAGACAGAAAAGGAGATTGGTGTCTTCACTTTTGGAGTGTAGTAGAAATTTTGCTGTACTATGCTGCTGCTGGGCATTGGAAGTATTTACGATATGCTTCTGTTTATGTAATGTTCATTGAAAATATTCCCAAGAAGTGTCTAGACCATTTTTTTGAAAGAAGAGCCTGTAATGAGACAGAGAAAGGGCTATTGGAACGGAATTTGGTTAGATACAATTGCAGAAATTCAGGATTGAGAATTTCTGATTTAAAAGGAAAATCCCTGTAACCCTAAATTTATTTTCCTATTAGCGTGGCAAATTTAATTTGCTTTTGACAGTCGTTATTGAATTAGCATGGAAGGTTGGCATTTTTGCATGTTTCGATAACACAATTAAGTCATCATGGCGGCTTGCTGAAATAGTCGTTCACGAACCAAAGTAATTGTTATCTCGTCGAATGTGAAATTATCTCTATGGGAGACGGCATTGTTAATGCGAGCCGTCTATAGTTCGCTTGCATCCTTCAACCAAATCAGATGTTAAAAAAGTAGCTCCCGAGTTAGGGAGTTGAGTTTGCTGCAAATTCTCACCAACGATTTTGGAAAGAGAATGATTTTGTATTCTCAATAAGAAGGAGGATATGCCCGGAAGAATTCAGTGGATTCTAAAGTTCGCTTGATTAAAAGCGAAGGTGCTGTAATATTCCAATCCCCGGGAAATTCTGACGAATAGCAGAATACTGAGTCCGGATAGAAGAGAAGACGGTTTCGACGGAAGGCATTCCTTAGACGAAATATATCGAAGCCAGACGAAATTGGCAGGATACGATTCGAGTAATAGCCGTGACGGAATGCGAAAGAACTGACCGTTCCCTATGCAGATGACAGAAGCCGACAATAGTGATTGGAGCCGAAGACGGAAGAATCATTTCCCCGTAAGAGACACAGCCACCGCCGAGAACTTCTAAGGTGATAAAAGAATAGGACACATACAGATAGCTTTGCCCATTTAGAAGAATGCGAAACAGAGTGAATAACTACTGCTGATTAGGAAGAATGGATCCTCGTTGAATTTATCGTATATCGAGAGAGAAACAATGCCCCGGAAAAATTAACCCTGATAGGAACAATTAGTCGGAGTAACAAGCCCAGATGATTTTCGTAACATCTCACCAGACCGACAACGGAAATACAGTAAAGATAAAGGGATTGAATCTCTCACAACCGTTCATCCAAGGAAATCGACTTTTACTGTAAGTAAAGTTTTATTAAATTATCTATCAGCTTGACAGGAACCTTAAAACAAGTTAGGCGTAGAAAAATCGATTCATACGAAAGTTTAGGATCTTAGAAATTTATACTATTCGAGTTAGAATAAAAAGAAATCAGCGACGTGAAGTTATTCAAGAATTTCTCTGGCATTAACGTGTAGATAAAATTAGGATTCCACTTTAAAGCTACTAGATTACCTTAGGAGAAGTTAATAGGAAATTTAGCTAACAGCGTTTGCGATAAACGCAGTGTAGAGAAGCCTCCACAAAGAGGAGATTAGAGATAGCTAAAGTAAAAGCAGCGTAAAGCGATTCAGTTATTTTTCTGAAATAAAAGAAGATCTAGAAAAGGGATCTTAGAATAGATTCTGGGAAAAAGGAACTGTTTAAAGATTTTGGTGAAGGGACCTCAGACGTAGCTTAGGAATTGAAGCTTAGCGATAGAAGATTGCCCACAGAAGCAAGCCGTTCCATGAGAAGCAAGCAAAACCTTCCCAGAAGATTGTAAATGTAGAATTGATTAATTCTGAGCTTATGAAGCCATTTGTGTATAAGTTAATACATTATTAAATGTGTTTATTGATTTCTTTGTTTTGGTATCAATTTAGATAAGTATTTTAGAGCACTAATTTTTACTCTGCTAGCATATATATCTATAATTCTTTACAATAATGATTGAAAGAACATTTATGAGACGCAGGCTTGGGGAACCTCTTTGACTGGTGTGACTGAATAATGCAGGAGTAAAAGGTTGGGCTTTAAATATGCTTGTGGCCAGACATCTAGAGAATGATCTATTTGAAACAGAAGTGCTCTGAAGAGTTGAATTTTCAGAAGGAAGAAGGCAGAATAAGAATTAATCATGATGCTGGAGAAAGAACAAAGATAAGGATAAACTTAGTTATATAAACAGCCTTTAAATAAATCAGAAAATCCTGAAGAACTGGTAAACAGATCTGGAATTGTTGGATCCAAAGGACAAAACATATGAAAATGAGAACGATAATAGTGCCGAAGTTTAAAAACGTCTCTATACTGGGTTTTAGATACTATTCATAAATCGGTTTTGACCTTGGATAAGAAGGAGGAGTAAATTTCAGACTACAATGTGGATAATACTACACATGTCAGAATCATAACAAACACATTTCCTTCAGGCAAACAGATATAAAAATGGCTGTTTAATAATGCTATTACCATTGCTTAGATATGAAAGATGAAGTCTGAATAGTGTTATTCAAATACTAAACTCAAAGACGTCAATGGATGTCAAGGCAAAAGTATCAAAATATGTCTTAACATAATTTGAAGTCTTCCAGCTGCTCATATTGTGGAAGTGATTAAAATGTAAATCCTTTATTTTGTTATATTTCTAACGTTTCTATGAAATTATTTAAAAGATTTGTTATTTTATGTTGTCTGTGAGCTTTAGTAAACGCGCTGTGATATAGAAAAACTCGCCAGTTGGCGCCACGATTCTGTTACGAAGTTTAGAATATGTACCCGAGAAATGGATGTTAAAAATTGATGGTTGAAGATTATTTGACATGGAAATCTGCATTTGGTTGTTAATGCGTGAAAAGATGGACATGTTATCCATTTTAACTGTTATGTTCAATTTATTTAGATCTTTTCCTATGGGACGAGTCTTATGGAGTATTAGGTTTGAGTTACCCCAACTAGGCCTTTTACGTGACTGAGTGAATCAGTTCTGGGAACTGATGACAATCAAGCATCTTCTTCATAATGGCATTCGGCAGTAGGGAAAATTAATGAATTCTAGGAATGGGAGCATGCGAAGGAGCATCGAGTATCATGAGTCTCATTTGTGGTCAAAACCAGATATTCGGAATATCGACTTGGCAAACGATTCATGTGGAATGCGTCTTTTATCGTCCTTTGGCAAATTTCCGTCTTCAACATTAAGCATCTAGTCAAGGTAGGAGAGTATCAAATTACTTTCACAATCAATGATCATCGAATAGAAATTTCGACGTTGATTCATCGTGTCAAAACAATTCTTAGATTCGAATGAACTGCATTTGAAACTTAGTGAACATAAACGGATATTTTATGTTTTAACTTAAAGAGTTGTAATTACAACTTAAGAGTTTTCTTGCGTTTGCATTAACGGAATTATTTCCGAAGTTAAGGGTATAATATTAAAGTCAATTTTAAAGATGACATTCTTACTGAGTCCAGTCGAACAAGAGTTAAACCTCAAGTAATGTTAAATGCAATTCATACTTAGATAATTCAATTTTATATTAAATATATCTTTGAATGTGTGAATAGATATTTTTTGCGATACTGAATTTTGATAAATGTTTGTATTAAATTTTCAAATTTAGGTTGCATCATTGAGAGTTGAATATTTTTGATATTAAGTGTTATGCAATTTTAAGTTACCAAATTGTGTACATAATTATTAGTGTTTATTCAGTATCTTGTTAATAAATTTATTTGGAATTTATTTACGTTAATGACGACCATTCATTTTAGAATATTCATACTTAACACTGAACTCACTCTGCTGTAATATTCATTTTAAACTTCTTTTATGGTTAATAACTTTTAAATGTTGATTGCACATTTATATGTTCATTATTTAATCATATTAGTACACATATCCTCTGTGATTCTGTTGCCTCACTCTACGGAATAGAAAAGAAAAGTGTCTTCAGTCTGGTAAACAGTTATAAAAATTTGATTGAAAGCAGTATGATAGCAGTAACAATGGAATGTACAACATTTATTTCTGCTTGCTACGGCATTCATAACAATGTTACACTGTTGCTCACTACCAAGCTATTTTATGGTTATCTGCAAATGATCCTTTATTACCACGAATAGAACCAGCATCGTTTGAATGGCAGAAAAATGGAGAAAACAAATGAGGTTAATCCCATTGCTATCCCACAATTCACTTCAATCGCTCCTGATTACATTAAAGAAATGACGAAGTGATAAAGTTGATGAGCCCTGCATACCTGAAATGTAGTTGTCGGCAAAATACACTGCTCACAAAATTAAGGGGATATTGAGAAACTAATATAATACACAAAAAAAACCTACAGGCATTTGAATTTATTTATTAAAGAACATCATGAAAGAGCAAATGACACGAAAATGAAAGTTGTCTGAATATGTAAATGAGGTGCAGAATCCATTTATTGGGATTGAGCAGGAAGTGACACATGAACGGGGGTTAATATTCTCATGTCAAACGTGAAAAATGTGTCGTACATTGATTGTTCAGTAAGGTGCATGATTAATATGATTACTTGAGACATTTACAACACACTGATGGCGATGAGGATGCAGAGGATCAAATTGTTTTGCAGTTTCTGTGGGATTCATGGCCACTCGCGCACCAGGGCAACTTACAGATGAGGAAGTGTTATGGGAGATGATAGGTGACTGGCAACACGTGTTCCTAGTGCATCTCAAGTGTGTTCTTTGCGATTCAGGTCTCAAAAACGTGAAGGCCATTAGTTGCGTGCGATGGTAGCCTCTTGCAGCATGTTATTGGCAAGATGCGCACGGTGGGGGTGTGCATTATCGTCCAGAAAAAGAAAGTTGTCCCCAACTTCTCCAGCATAGGGTACCACTATAGGCTATAGAATTTTATCCCGATATCTTACAGCATTCACCGTTCAATTTCTAACAACATGGAGGCCGGTATAACCACCAATGCCAATGCATGCCCACACCACGATTCCACCTCCTCCAAAGAATGTCTTTCTTGTACGAAACGTGGGTTTTCCCGTGTTCCTCGTTCACGACAGATCAGGGAACGATGATTGTCAGGCTGCAGGCTGAATATAGACTCGTCACTTAAGATAATCGTTGACCACTCTGCACAGGTGTAAGGAAGATGCATTTTAGCCAGCCTTCTGCGGTTCGCATTGCCTTGCCAGTTCCTTCATGCTATTAGCGTCAAGTAGCGATCATTGCTTGCAGTGGTGGCACGGTCTTTTGTATTACGCCAGTCCCTCTGAAGAGATTCTAAAGTCTACTAATCACGCTTTGGGAGGTTCCAACCGCTGCTGCCACTGTCATCAACCGCTGCTGCATCCTTAAAGATGCCATATGACTCTTCATGCTTCACATTCGGAAAAATCACGTTAGAGGGGCATTTTCAGGTGACTCTCAACGATTCTGCCACTTCTTGTTGATTGGAAGTGGAGATTACCCAGCAGCGCCTGCCTCTTTATATTTTGCAAGAAATTTTGCAAGAAAAGTAATATTTCATGTGCTCACAAAATTAAATTACGATATGTCAGTATTCCATGAAGAGGAAAAGTTCTGTAATCCGCATATTAAGATAGTTGTTATCTAAAATGATTCTGAAAAAGCTATTGATAAAGTTAATCGTCAACTCCAACTCAACAAACTATCATTCTAATATCTAAATCAAAATGCTGTTCCTTCATTCTTATATGATAAGACGAAAGCAGTTCGTTTACTACAGAGGTAAAAAAATCTTCCGACTTTACAGTGAACTCCTAAGTACCCCAAGGCTCCAATCTTGGTCCACTTCTCTTCATCCTTTTTATCAATGAACTTCCAGAAGTTCTGAGTAACTCACAGTCCTATTAATGCAGATAATTGAAAACTCTTCAAAGAAATTACGGGTACTGAGGACTGTCTCAATTCTGAAAAAGACATTGATAATCTAAAAACTTGGCTATCACTAATAGGCTACATTTCAATATTCGTACATGTTCTATCATTTAAATCACAAAAAAGAATAATTAAATTCAAGATACTTATAAACTTAAAGGTAAAGAACTAACTTCTCATAAAGAAATCAAAGATCTTGGAGTTATCTTCTTTTCTATTCTTTCTTTCAATTCCAACTTTAAATTCATTACAAATGAAGCCAATAACTTCTGGGCTTTGTGATTTGATAAGGCAAAGTCTTTAACAAAATTTTCTTCTTTATAATTCCTTAGTATGCTCCCATTTACACTATGCAGCAATAGTTTGTGTCCTTTACAAACAACTTATATTAAACTTTTTCTAAAAAATCCACAAAAAAAGGTTTCTGAAATTCATTTTTTGAAGATATTCAAATGCTACCCTGATGAAATCAGTGTAGCACTCTTCTACATATCTTTTTCATTCATTAACCGTAAGAAGACGGAAAGCATCACTGATTTTTCTATATAATTCAAATAATAAAATCCATAATCCAAGTCTGCAATCTGCGGAAATTAATTCCAATGTAATCATCACTCGTACTTTTTGTAATGCTTATTCTCTGCATATTTTTTTATGTAGAGAAATTTGTTATTAGATACTATAACTGAACATCCGTTTATCTTCTTTATTAAAATGAAATTAAAATGGCACACAACGGAACTTAAATTACTCAAAAATTAGTATTACTTATAATATTGTTAAGAAAGATATAGTTAAGTTTAAAATTACCTTAAATTTGTAATAGAAGAATTCAAAAATCTCTACGCAATTCAGAAAACAAAAGCCTAAGAAGGTTCCCAATATTCCACCAACGTCGGATAACACAGATGCAAAAGTATACCAATTACATTCTTTTATAATTATAATTTTATTATTCATGAGAAAAGTTCTAAAATAGCTTTCTTTCAAAGATACCACATTAGCAGAAACTTCAAAGATATATTCTTCACATTTCCTTGGACATTGGCGAATGCAGTCTGGTTTCTTTTTCATTATTTCTATTGATGCCATAATGGATTCATTAAAACTCTGACTGGAATTGCATTCCGGTAGAGAACTGTTTAGATAAGGTAACCTATAAAATAATATAATATTAAAAAAGAAATAGCTTTTTGTTTTAGTGATAAATTAGCTGATAATAAATATATAATTTGACGTGTGAAACTCGGTTAATATAACAAACATAAAAAAGAAAAACTATATAATGAACTAAAAAAAAACATTTAAAATAAATGGACTAGTTTTTTCCAGGACCCTTTGTCAACTTCTGAAATAAGAAGCAAGATAGTCAGTATATAAAGGAAAAACAACCAATCGGTGGACGAGTTGACTACTCTGAAAGAAATGGATAAAGAGCCAATTATCTTTCCTATGCAAAAGAAAGCTGAATGATATTTAAATGGATCAATGAAAAATATCAATATGTGTATCCACACATATTGATATTTTTTGTTGATCCATTCTTCAAACCTATCTATTATTTAAATGCGGTTGACTTGAAGAAGATTCTTTACGAATCGAAACTAGTAGTTTTAATGTTTTTATTGTAAATATTTTTTACTTTTAAAAAAGTGCATCAGCGTATACGATTTTAATATATTTATCAGCGTACGTTAAACAACATAGAAAAAAATTAAAATTAATGCCAAAATTTGTCAAGGCAGTAAGAGCTTGTAACTTTCATTGCAATATCATTTTTAAGGCCAATGTTAGAAACTGTTGTCAACATTGATTTGAAAATAATTTAATTTGTTCTAAATTAAAGCATTTAAGATGTAATTTTAAAAAAAGGCCAGACACAATAATTAAAAAAAAAGGTCATAGTCCCTCTAACAAATATAAAGTATAGAAATAAAACCACTTCTCCATCTTAGAAACATCAGATCTATATTTCAGCCCAATTACGGGTCTTCTTCAGGATAAAAATTAAATACAGAGAAAAGAAACATCTTCTTTCTCTTACAAATCATGATCGAATAGAAAATAAATAATCATGATGGTACAATGCAAATTGCAATAATTACATAAAATGATATTTAACAATGTATCAATCGACATCTAGTGTCTATTATTCACAACTAATCACAACAATAACATCACAACAATAACATCCTAACAACAATTAGTAACTTGATAAGGATTATTTTAAAATCAAAAATTCTTTAATTCTCTTGTTGTGTGCTAACGATTTTTTAAATATACTTAGTGAGACCTTTTTAAATTCAAAAATTCTTAAATTCTCTTGTTGTGTGCTAACGATTTTTTTTTAAATATACTTAGTGAGACCTCACTAAGTATATTTAAAAAATCGCAGGTCCCATCGAAAGCTGGTCGAGATTTTAATGTGTTTAAGTTTTTTAATTATTGTGTGTCTGCCATTTTTTAAAACTACACTATTAATTTCACACACGTTAAATTTCTACTTGTATAAAGTATTCATGTTTTCAAAAAATCATTAGAAAAAATAATCTTTTTCCTATAAATTTAAATACATTTCAGATAAAAAGCGGAGATAAATACAATAACTCACCTACAAGACAAATTATGATATAATTTGTTTTCAATACATTGATCTCTACATTTTTCAACTTCGTCTGGATTTTTACAATGATGGTTCGGTAAATCTAAATTTATTAGCTAAAAATAAAAATAAATAACATTAGGTTTTTCAGATAAACTAAGTAATTTCAATGGAAAAATAAATACATTATTAGATTTCGACCAATTTAAAAGTATTGAAATATTGTGCAATCAAATTACTATTTTACCACCAATCAATTAGCAGGAATTGCCTTTTTTAAAGGCCATACATCTATATGTATATCTATATATGTATAGATATATATATCTGCATAAATATTATATTGAATTATGACCGCTGCAACTATATCAATGTTCAGTGACTCAATTATACTATTTGCGCACTCATTTGATATCAACTTCTAAGTAATCAATACTGAAAAATCAGCAAAGATATATAAGCAGAGGATTTTTTTTTTATTAAGGTGAGTATGGTGTGATAAAACTATATACACAATGAATGAGATAGCTTGTATTAACTGAAATAGTTCCAAAGTTCTCTTCAATAATTCTTATAACTTAATAGTTCATTTAATATAACAATCTTCTTTTCATCTATCTTCAATTTATCTAATTTGTCCCTTAACGAAATCCTTTCCGTAACTGACCAATTTTTTCATTAATGTTCACGGCACAATAATATTCACTAATTCGGAGCACTTTCATATATCCAGCAACATTACTTTTAACTTTCGTAACATAAATATATTGTTATCAAATTTAATACTATCACTTCTAAAATATAAATATCACATAGGCTTCGTCACTTGTGAAGCACTTATTCACGTTGCACTATTATCTGGTTACATTTTGATATATAAGTAAACTATCACTGAAGAATGGCTTTTTCTTCTTCAACCTTGCGTTTAAAAAAATTAAAAATGTTCTATACTCACAGTTTGTTGTCTTCCATTTTCTAATGGCACTATAGTTCTTTCCGTTGAATTTCTTTTTCGTTGCTGCTTGAAATTACCGCTCGATAAGAATCACTGATTTCATTGAAGCAAATTCACCGCACTGCCGTCTTTCAATGAACCAATCGCAATTGTCGAAATCACGAACTTCCGCTTCTTGCTTCAGTTCTCTCTTCTTTATTTGGAATTAAATTCTTCCATTTCTATTGTAGCAAGTCTCCTTATTTCTTGCTTCCACTTCATTTGAATCGGTTAGAATTATTTCCCTTGTCTTTCTAATTTCATATTTCGAGTCGACCGCAAATTCCATTGCTTAGCCTCATCGAGCCCTCAATGCTAACGTCGACGATCCAACTGGGAAACCTCCTGACCCTAACCAGCCCAATTCGTGAACTGAACCGTTCACCTCATGTGACGTAAACTGACCTCTATCTGACTGAGAACTTTTTGCATCACAACTAAGAACACTACCGTTCTTTTTCTGCACTAACTGATGTCATGGAAAATAAAAATATAATTTTCCACATATAATTTTCTTTAATTTATTACGAAGCCTTTTAATATATTAAATTAATTTATTATTTTATATTGCACATCTTCAATTCTCCCCCTGCTTCGAAACTGAATTAAACATATCAACCTTATTCTTCACTTCATTCCTAGTAGTGTTAAGAAGTTATTTATCTTCTGTGGTCCCAATGCTTTCGTAACAGCATCAGCTATATTGTTAGTTGTTTCAACGTATTCAATGATCAGATCTCCGTTTTCAATTGATTCACACGAAATTTAATGTCTATGTGGCGACTTCTGCTTTTGTTTACATTGTCGTTTGCTAACTGTATTGCAGCTTGGTTGTCACAATACACTGTACTAGGTGGAATTACATAATCAGTCTCTAGTATTTCCATTAATACATTACGGACCATCTTTAATTCATTCACACTTGTTGCTAAAGCTATGTATTCCGCTTCTTGGGATGAATTCGCTACGATCCTCATGTTCGTGTAATCCAGTGTATCGGCCCATTACAGAGCATCATAACACACCCGGATGTTGATTTCCTATCTTTCATGTCGTCAGCCCACGTAGCATCGCAGTACGTTATAAGCTGCTTATTTGTATTAAGATATTTAATTTTTAAATCTTTAGTTTCCTTTAGGTATCTTAGAACCCTCTTTAAATTAATATTAACTTGGTCTGTTGGATTCTGATTTTGGCGTGCCAACTGATTTATGGCATAACATAAATCCGGTCTACAAGTGCTGCTTAAATAATTAAGACTTCCAATGATGCTTCTATATCTGGTATGTGCTTTTGGATTAAGATTATTGCCATTATCATCAATCTGCTTTTTGCTGATATCAAGAGGTGTACTCATGCCTTTACATTCACTCATCTTCGTCTCTTCTAGCAATCCTTCAACATAGCACTGTTGTGATATTTTCATTGTTCCATTTACTTGATCATATGATATCTTCATGCCAAGAAATTCTTTTAATTCACCTAACTTATTTAATTTGTATATTTTCTCCAAATCCTGAATAGTTGTTTCTACTGCTTCTCTGCTAGAACTCATTATGATGAAATGAGGAGCTTAGTTTCAAAACCCGCCATCTCTAACAATTGAAAATTCCGAGCCAATAGAGTTTTTTGCTGAGTTCAATTCAAAATCCGCCGTTTGCATACAGTTTAACTTCAAAAACCGCTATAACAATGTAGGCTATTGCAACACGATTTCGATACGGGTATTGTTTCAGAGCCCGCCATGTCCAATGCAAATGCATTATCAAACCCCACCATATCCAAAACTTAATTTTGGAGATGGCGGGTTTTGAAACTAAGGTCCTCAAATCATCTATGTACACCACTACTATTATTTTTATTTTATCAATTTGCTTCATATATACACAGGCATCAGACACTAAACTATTAAAACCAATCTTCTCTAGCTTATTTTTTAGCTCCAGGTACCATTAGCAACCTGCCTGTTTCAAACCATAAAGGGCTTTTGTTAATATAACACCATCATATTCGGCTTTATCATTTTTTACTCCTTCTGGCATTATTAAGTAGATTTCTTCATTTAATTCACTATATAAATAGGCTGAATTTATATTACACTGTTCAATGAACCATTTGCGATTTGTAGCAATTGCAAGTAGAGTACAGAAGGTCGTTAAACTGGGTGTAGGTGCTTACGTCTTATCATAGTTCATACATCTTTGTTGCGCAAAACCATTGACAACTAACCTTGCTTTAAATTTGTTTAAACTTCCATCTTGGTGATACTTGACTTTAAATATCCATTTAGTAGTGAGTAGAGTCACATGATTTGGAATTCTCACTCCAAGTATTATGTGAATGGATGTTCTTCAACTCTTCTTAAATTGCAATATTCCATTGTTCTTTTTCTTCACAATTAATAGCCTCCTGATAATTTCGGGGTTCTCTTATTCGAACATGATAAGCTCTAACACTAGATTCTTTTGTTTTTGTGATTTTTCCCGATCTAAGAACCATTTGTTCTTTCTCAGGCGTTTTGTCTTCTGATTCATCTGAGTCTTCCAAATCAGGCATTACTTCATCGTCTTCTGAATCATCACTGCTTTGGGATTCATTATTTATTTTAGTATTTAATAATATATCAGCATAGTCCTTTGCTTTGGTTGGTGTTACTTTCTAGAGCTCTACTTTAAGTATCTTTTCATTTATATACACACTTCTTGTCTCTATGTTTTTTCGTTGTTCAGGAATCTATATTTTGTATCCTTTTCCTTTAGAAGAGTAGCCAATGAAAATCCCTTTCTGTGATCGTTCTTGTAACTTATGTGTCCTCTGACCTTTGGGAATTCGAACAGAGGCCATTCTGCCAAATTTATGTAAGTGGCTTTCACTTGGATTATACTTATCTCCATTCCATATCCTGAGTGGAATTTGGTTTTCAATCAATCCATGAGGAGTCCGGTTAAGTAGATAATTGGCAGTTTCTACGGCATGAGTCCAAAAATTTATCGGCAATTTTGATGCAATTAGGAGTGTTCTGGCACAATCAAATAACGCTCAATTGAACCGCTCAGCGATGCCATTGCATTGCGGGGAGTACGCTGATGAGTATTTGTGCTTGATTCCTTTTGCCTCGAAGAACTTGTTTAATTCTTCATTATAGTATTCCTCTCCTTGATCGGACATAATGCTTTTCACAGATTTGCTAAATTGATTTTCTTCATATGTGACAAAGGACTTAGTAACTTTTGGCATTTTATCTTTTGATTTTAGTAAGTACACAAATGACCTCCTGGATAGTCGTCCATAAACGTTAACACATATTTAGCTTGATAATAGTTCGTAATGTTAACAGGGCCACACACATCTGTGTGAATCATTGACATTGTATCTTCGGTCCTAACTTGTCGGATCTTGCAATGATATTTATATATAAGTTTTTATAATTTACAGGAATCACAATTTTCATTTAAATTAACCGAAACATTGCCAACACCTCTCAATAATCTCTTATCTATAACTAACTTTAACTTCTTAAACGATGGATGCCCCATCCTTTCATGCCAAAGTGTAGCTCTACTTTCTTTAGACATCACGTATGAGCTACTTTGTGATTTAGTATTTTTACATTTGCATGATATAAATTTTGACTAAGTGTAGCTTTCAATATCCACGACCTTTTCCTATCAGACACTACATATTGGTTGCCACGCAGATATTGTATATATCCTTTTTGGGCTGATTGTATCGAGGAAATTAAATTAACTCCTAATACAGGAACATGAAGCACATTCATTAATGTAAGTTTGACGCTCCTATTCAGGGTTACTTGGCTTATTAACTCTACGGTTCCTTTTTCTGTGGCGTGTATTGGTTCCACTGAGGCTCCATGGATAGCAACAGGATCTTTTATTTCAGTTTAGTCACTAAAACTTTCTCGCTTGCAACAGACGTGATTAGTTGTTGCACTGTCCATTAACAAGTGTCATTATTTATGCTTGCCAATAAACAGTTGTTGTATTGTTTATGGATACTCCTGCATAGTAATCTGACAAATGAGCATTCTTGCTATTTCCATAGCGCTTATTAGTTGAATTAACCTTACTGCTTGGTTTTATTCCTCTCTCGTCTTTATATTTACAGTTCCGTGCAATATGCACCTAAAACATTTTCTCATTTCCTGTTTTCTACTATTTGATTTAGACGTACTAGATGAATATACACTGTCTTCTCTTGATTCTATTTCAGATATATTTTCTGATTTTTTTCTGTCTAAGCTTTTACGGAGACAATTGTCTGTAGGCTTTTTCGGATTTATCCTTAATCTTACGTTTTTCAGATTTGTCGTCTATTTTATCAATCTCAGGCTAAGTTAATGTGGCTCCCCTCCATAATCCATCACGTATTAGCGTATTTTTCATTGCTATTCGCAATGTAGTATAGTTACTACCATTAAACACTTTTGGCAAATGGTTACTCATATTGCTACCGTGCTTTCGTGTCGGGCACGATTGCACGGTGGCGGGGGTACGGAATGCAACTGGACACAACGATTCTTTAAAATAACAGAGACTTTTATTGAGTCGGTTAAGTTCCAATACAAATAATCTCAAATTAGAATTATCGATCTTCGTAACGTCTGCGGGGTCTTCTTCCAAATGGCGGAACGTCTTGACAACTCCACAGCAATTGAGACTCCTAATGTCGTTTTAAATCGAACACCGGGCGTCTCCGGATCTCTGCGGCGAATGGACCACCTTTCTCGGCAAGGGATGTCTTCTCCAATGCCTCGGAATGAAAACCGGACCTCTTCGGATCTCTGCGGCGAATGAATCACCTCTCTCGGCAAGGGATGTCTTCTCTGATGCCTCGGAATGACTACCGGACCTCTTCGGTTCTCTGCGGCGAATGGATCACCTCTCCCGGCAAGGGATGTCTTCTCCGATGCCTCTGAATGACTACTGGACCTCTTCGGATCTCTGCGATGATAACGTGCTTCGTTGTGGAGCTTCACAACTGTAGTCTTCTCTTCTCACTGTCCCGGTTGGGAACTCTTCTTGGGACCTTTGTCCAAAACTTCCAACTAGTGTCTTCCGGATGGGAGTCTTTCGAGGCTGCACGCCACACAATCGAATTAGCTGCGTTCTTCGGATTGGAAACTTCCCTCACTGGGCACCTGCCCACGACTGAACTCGAATCCTTTTCTCTAAATGAAGACCTTCCTTTCGGCTCCTGCCCAACGTCGAACTAGAACACACTCCTTCCAATGGAGACCTCCTGGCTGGACTCATGCCCCAAGACGAAGTCGATCGTTCTCCTCCCAATGCAGACCTCCTAGCTGGGGTGCTGCCCGAAGACCAACTCGAATACTCTCCTCCAAGATGAGACCTTCTGGCTGGGCTGCTGCCCGAAGACAACCGGAAGTTCAGGCGCTCTGCGTCTCGTTTTATGGGCGCAGACTGTCTCGATCTAGGCTCTGGAATGATCGACTCGACACAGGTAGGTCGGGTGGATCGAGTCGACTCCGTTGAAGGGGGAGCGGCCAAAACGATATGTAACAATATTACTTTCCGCCATTTCAATCTTAACACCCTAAGCTCACTAAAATGTTAAGCAACTTATTTTGCATATAATGCAATCACAAATTATAGCAATACCAAAAAGGTAAGTATTCTAACCTTCATTCATATCCATACTCAACCACAGTCACGCATTGTACAACTGAAAATTGAGCAAATATCGCAGAGAAAAACTCAAATTACCCTGTGTAAAACTCAAATTGCTCAGTGTAAAACTCAAATTGCGCAGTGGAAGCATGCTGGGCCCATAACCATACTGAAAAATCAGCAAAGATATATAAGCAGAGTTTTTTTTATTAAGGTGAATATGATGTGATAAAACTATATACACAATGAATGAGATAGCTTGTATTAACTGAAATAGTTCCAAAGTTCTCTTCAATAATTCTTATAACTTAATAGTTCATTTAATATAACAATCTTCTTTTCATCTATCTTCAATTTATCTAATTTGTCCCTTAACGAAATCCTTTCCATAACTGACCAATTATTTCACTAATGTTCACGGCACAATAATATTCACTAATTCGGAGCACTTTCATATATCCAGCAACATTACTTTTACCTTTTGTAACATAAATATATTGTTATCAAATTTAATACTATCACTTCTAAAATATAAATATCACATAGGCTTAGTCACTTGTGAAGTACTTATTCATGTTGCACTATTATCTGGTTACATTTTGATATATAAGTAAACTATCACTGAAGAATGGCTTTTTCTTCTTCAACCTTGTGTTTAAATAAATTAAAAATGTTCTGTACTCACAGTTTGTTGTCTTCTGTTTTCTAATGGCACTATAGTTCTTTCCGTTGAATTTCTTTTTCGTTGCTGCTTGAAATTACCGCTCGATGAGAATCACTGATTTCATTGAAGCAAATTCTCCGCACTGCAATCTTTCAATGAACCAATCGCAATTGTCGAAATCACGAACTTCCGCTTCTTGCTTCAGTTCTCTCTTCTTTATTTGGAATTAAATTCTTCCATTTCTATTTTAGCAAGTCTCACATATTTCTTGCTTCCACTTCATTTGAATCGGTTAGAATTATTTCCCTTTTCTGTCTTCTTTCATATTTCGAGTCGACCGCAAATTCATTGCTTAGCTTTATCGAACCCTCAATGCTAACGTCGCCGAACCAACTGGAAAACTGACGTAAACTGACCTCTATCTGACTGTGAACTTTTTGCGTCACGACTAAGAACCCTACCGTTCTTTTTCTGCACTAACTGACGTCATGGAAAATAAAAATATAATTTTCCACATATAATTTTCTTAATTTATTTCGAAGCCTTTCAATTTATTAAATTAATTTATTATTTTATATTGCACATTTGAATACAATCATTCCAAAGAAAGAGGGTCATCTGGAATATATATGTTTCTCTATGTTCTGTGAAACCAGCACAATCTGCAAGAAATCCATGTAGAGAAGAAGTGTTGCACTGGAATCTCTTCATAGCTGCCCAATCAAGGTGGTGTATTTGTCTTTATGAAAAGAAGCGAAGTCACCGTTCAAATTTTTAAATATATTATCCTATTACTGGATATTCTTTCCCCGTATGATCGGGAGATGATGAATATACCTTGTCTTCAGTCCGTAGCGGAAGATGAGACTTCTTACACATCCTATGTAACTGTGAATATTTCACAGGGCTGAGACTTAAAATCCTAGGATCTTTTTTCTTAGAACCAAAAGATTTCTTTACGGTCTCTATAAATAAACTGCTGGCGTTAGCCGTAGCTACAGGCCTTTTTAAGGATTAAGCTTCGGGAAAGTACAATAGACCTCAGGTCGCGGTGCTAGATATATTTACCAACCATCTTCCACATTGCATTACATTACAGTTCTGTTATGGAATACTTTACAAATCAATTAACTATAGAAATAATTTTTAAATGTTTGAAACAATTTTTGCCCAATCAATGTCTGATGTGCGGGGAGAAATGTTGTCGCAAACATTAGTATAGTTTTAACTAATAATCTTACCTTTGTTACATGTACTGAAACATCGGTAGCAAATCGAGGTACAACTGCTATTCCTTCTTGAATTTGTTGATAGTTGGGATTCTCATTGGATGCAATAAAAAAGGCCTAAGTAATTTATAAAATACAAAAGGAAATTTTAATGTGCATCAAATAATTATACAAGGGAATAAAATACAATTTTAAGTAGAATATTTACGATTAACATTTAAACCTCAGTTTTTCAATTTCCTCTTACATGACTGTTGTAACAGTCGTCCTAGGATTATATGACGAGAAAGCAGAGAATCAGTATCATTACATTGAGATAGAGGAAACTAATTAAAATAATTTTATTGTAAAATCATAGAAATAAAAATCAATAAGAATTACTTCCTACATACAATTTATCAATATACAGGTTGTCATGAAATGAATTCTTGAAGACCGATCTGTACTATTATTAATTACATGAAGTTATTGCAATAAAATTAAAAGGTTTAAGTTTATTTCATGGTACCCCCAATGGCCGCCCACCTTGGTGACTTGCTGCATATTGTTATCTCAAGATCGCAGATAGCCAGATGAAGCCTAATGTCTTTTGTAAAAGATCGTGCAAATCCATTTGGAACTAAGCATTCTACTGTTTACTAGTTAATTGTTCATTTCACATTACCCAAAAATAGTTCAATATAATGCGATGGCAGCCGGCTTTCGGGCGACTTTTCGGGATATCGTGATCTAAACTTTAACAAATTTTTATAATTTCTTATTTTCTCATAAAAATGATGAATTCAATTTAAAATAATTGAAAAAAACTATGATTGGTAATGATATTTTTTATCATTACGTTTATGTTTAGTTTTTTAGTTTTGATGTCAAATTAAATTTAAAATGCGTGACAAGATTAGTACATAAAATAAAACAGAAGTGCACCTAACTAAACAAAAATATACTGAGCTACAGTTTGGTCCTAAAGGAGGAGTGAGACATGATACTGTAGAGGTCGTTTTTTTTTTGGGAATTTCCTCACTCAGGGATGAGATGTTATCTCGATATTTCGGCCCCGTACCTCGGGCGTTCTTCGGGAGATGTATAAAAGTCACATGAAGGGAAGTGCAGAACTAACAACTTCCGTCGTTAGTTTCTCGGATGAGTTCCTCATGAAGTTTGTTCCGCCACCATTTGCTTTTTTGACTCAAAATGGTTCTGCTGCCTTTGATTGAATTTAATGTGAATTACAGAAACACAAAAACAATTTTTTTTCATTTTGCACCGTAAAAAATCACTAAAATATACATATATTTTTTCGTAAAACAAGAATTTAAGTTGTTACCAATCCCAAAAAACATCTTTTAACCCTTTTTATTTTTTGTTTATATTTCTTTTATTGATACCAGTACAAAATCCTATTAGTTATTATCAGTTATTATTAGAAATTCCGCCGTCGCACAAACATTTGCTTAAAAACATAAAAATATTA
>JAFIDM010074118.1:215158-225222 GCA_023159025.1 Thereuonema tuberculata | reverse complement strand
TTGACGAAGTTCTGTGGAATTAAAGATGGTTAAGATATTTATGTTATGTATTGCTTTTTTACGAGGATTTTGATTGTATTGAAGCATTCTACTGTATACTAGCTAATTGTTCATTTCACATTGTCCAACATGTTTAAAGTAGTGCGATGGCCGCCGGCTATCCCGAGGTCATTGCGGGGAATCGTAATCTAAACTGTAAACGATGAATCTTTTTAAAAAAAATTGAAAAAAAAGCTATATGTAATAATATTGTTTATCACTATGTTTAAGTTTAGTTATTAAGTTTTAATATCAAATTAAATTTAATGTGACTGACAAGATTATTACATAAAAGAAAACAGTAACGCACATAACCAAACAAAAATTCACTAGCTAATTTTTGATTTTTGTACTAGGAATTGTACTGCAGAATTTCATTCTTGATTTCTGTTTTGGTGTTAGTTTTTTTTTAAATGAGAGGTCATTGTCATCTTCGTTTGTCCGTATTATATATTGTCCTCCTTCGCTGACATAGGTATATTGGAAGGATCGGACTGATGAGATTATAGTAACTCGAAACGGTACCGTTTTCGATTCCCAGAAGGAAAACCAAAATCAGCTCAGTGAATTTTTGATTAATTATGCGTCTTTCTGTTTTCTTTTATTTAGTGTTTATTAACTATCTTATAGGTAAAACATCTGAACTTCAATAAATAATCAGCAAGATGCAAAACAAACAAGGAGCTAATTATTTTTTTCCTGAATTCAGTAATTTTTTTGTAGAATATTTGGTTTTGAAATAATAAGTCAGATTTAAAAATCAAATTAAAAGATAGAAATTTATGACAAGGCAACTTGTATTTTTTTTTAAGTGATATTTATGCTGGAAGATGAAAGCATGCAGAGACCAATTGTAGAAGATGCTCATCTACTAATAATGGTCTGGCGATTATTGTTGTAACAACA
This sequence comes from Thereuonema tuberculata, assembly GCA_023159025.1. NCBI lineage: Eukaryota > Metazoa > Arthropoda > Chilopoda > Scutigeromorpha > Scutigeridae > Thereuonema > Thereuonema tuberculata. The sequence continues at coordinate 224,277 of JAFIDM010074118.1, read as the reverse complement.
ATAACTGACGATAATCAGGAAGAACCTATGAACATTAACAATAAAGTTTTATTCGTAAGAATAAGGAGAAGCATAGCTTAGATGCTTCAGGAGTTAGATTGTTATTGAGAGAGAGAACTATCTTTAGCTCGAGTGAATTAACACTTCTTCTTCTTGTATCGTTCTGATAAACAGAATGTAGGTTAGGGCTTTAAACCGTTTAATGTAATTCCAATATATTTTATTTAATAATTTACGGAGGTAAATTATTAGCGGCTAATACTAGATCCGGGCGATTAACCAAGGTTATATTTAGTAACCAAAAGGAGAAAGGCATAAAGCAACATGACGTATTGGATGAAGGATGCTACTTCAACGCAGAATGGCGAAGCCCTATGGAACGTCCGAGGATGGGAATGAATTGCCACATCGTGGATCATCGAGATAGGGAGTTCTAGATGAATTTAGATGATGCGAACGGCAACTGTAAATAAATATTTTACTATATTTGTTCAGCAAAGACGCTGAGGGAGAAATCGAACGTTATCGCCGAAAGACAGATAATTCGTCGTGAACAAGATACTAGTTCAGCATAATTAAAAAAGGACTTTAATAATGTATCCGATGTGAAATGAACGTGCTATAATAGTGCATTTAAATAGATTTCGTCATAAATCATTTTACACGGTGAAATAGCTGAAAAGCGTGGTTTAAATGCGTTTGACGGTACTGCCTGCTTTGTTTCGGTTTCGGACTATGATTTTCGCGCATGAATACATTAAAAAATGAACTTTTTTTTGTTCATCACGTGATTATTAGAATAAAGGCTTTTTTTTTGCATTGATGCAATGGCGGTTCAAGATTCTGTCAATGTAAAATTGTTGCCTCATTACGAAATATCTGCTGATTTCGATGACTTTATTTTGGCTTTTAAAGTGATAGAATGATCCTAGAAGACATTTAACGATCCAGATACCAGCTTTTATCGTTCTAATGAAGGGAAACGTATCTCATTCACAATAGATAAAGGTTAGACCTAATTGGTTTTTCATTTCATTCTCTAAAACATTCACTTTCAATGCATCGGATGGTTCTTAAATATTTGAGGATATTAATTTGTAATGTTAAGATTACGCCCTTTTAGCAAGGACGCGCTTCACGTACATATTCAGGTTTTTTTTTAAACGCTTAATCATAACGGCAACTTTCACCAACAACTGACCTTCTCGTAATTATGCATGAATTTTTATTAATTTAACGGTTATGGCTCACATCAGCGACAAGTGGCTTTCCGGTTATATTGAGGATTATTTTCGAGATTTAGTATTTATGGCTCCTTGCACCAAAACATGTCTTTTCAGTATTTCCTTACATTCGTTTTCTTATTAATTTCAAAGATCAGACATCAACTTTCGGTTCCGATTCCTGAAAATAGTCTGGAAGCAATCTACTGCGCAACTCGGAAAAAAACCCAAAAAAACCCAGTACCGTGAACGGCAGTTTTACCGAGAAGCGTATAAGAACTTTGGAACGTGAGAATTGTTTTTACATTTCAGGTATTAATATCAAATAACTTGATAGTGATTATAAATTAATTAATATAACTTTCGTGGAACTGTATATTGTGGAAGAATATATATATTTGCGAAATCAGAGGGTCTGATTTAATAATACAGTCATGGATACAAGAAGATACGACAGTGTTAGAACTTTAGTGTTTGAACTTTAAATACATGTTAGTGGATTAAATAATTTAATCAATGATCTTTCTATAAAATTATAGATAAGGAATTTCAGTGAGAACTGTCAGATTAAAGAATGTGATTATAGAAATCAACTTATTGAAGAAATTCCATAGAACTGACTGATCCTATCGAACAGATAGAAGAGAACTATTAATACTTTTCAAGTACGAAAAGATAGATTTATGTATGTTATTGGATTTAGTTTGTGATCGATTAAATGATGTTACAAAGATGAAAGGTCTCTGCATAATTTGTATAATTTAGTAGTAATAACTCTATTGCGCCAAGACTAAACATTAATTTTATATATATATATATATATATATATATATATATATATATATATTTTCGATTTGTTATAATAATTTTTTAATTTCTAGAGTTAGAAAGAGTTACTTCACTTCAGTTCATCTCCTTTTCCCTGCAGAAAAAGAAAGTGGTCAGTTGTCTGCTGAAAATATTCTTTATCTTTTTGTCTTGATAATAGAGAACAAAGGTTCGTGCACTGCTGATATTCCGCATTTTATGTTTAAGGAAATGGCGGACAGCGAAGAGAATGAATTGGAATAACAGTATTATTTGCACTACGAATTGCTGCAATTTATGATCACTTCATCCATGATAACTGAAAAATTTATGTAGTAATTCGGTAGGACATAAGTTTTAGATGTTTCCCCTAAAAAAAAAAACAGGCTTTGAAAAAGATAGAAAAATGCACATTCATCGACAGATTTCGTTATTGTTTAGTTTTAAAACAATTAAAATGATTTCAAGGCGAAGAAAAAAAACGGTTTCTTCCTTTATTTCAATGAGAACTGAAATTCATGATATAAACTAACGATTTAGACAGACTAAGAAAACCATTAATCACATTAGATATGAGAATTTTATGTCGATGAAAATTCACACCAAAAATAAACATGCTTACATTTCTTTTTATATTAACTGAAAAGTATTTGCGGATCTGAAATTTAAGTTTGTTTTTAAAGGAAAGCAAGATTAGATAAAAGAATTCAATCTGGGTTATTTAATTTAGTTCTGGGTATAAAATAAACAATATGCCCATAAAATCAAGGAATATCAGATATAAATTTTTAATATTAAAAAAAAAATGACTTGTTATATGCTGTGGTACTGTTATTTTAATTAAATTCATTGACTATTTTGTTGCAAAAATACAATGACTGTCACATGGATGTTTTAATATTAATTTTCATTGTGCTGGACCCAAAAAAGAAAAAAAATACAAAAAAGATAATGTGATGAGATAAAACATTGTCAAATAAATAAACAAAAGAAATAAAATGTAAAAGCTTGATTCAATATAGAATAAACAAGTTTAATAAAATGGAATAACATACAAGTATAATGATGAGTAAGATAAAAAGGAAATACAATAGGATATTCGGAGGAAATCAAGCACAATAAAATAATTAAATAAATAAAAGTAGCGCAAGAGAAATGCCTGGTAAGGCGATCGCTTGGTCCTTAAAAAGAATAAAACATGATTTAATACAAGAAATTAATGTCCGGGAGAAACGCAGTCACTGAAACTTCAAGATTTCATACAGTGATGTTACCAGTATTAGCACTCTTGCCGAACTGATCAGCAGGAAAATTAAGAGAAACTTACTTTCAGCATTCTTTTAATATTTAAGTCACTAGGTACCTGCAGATTGAAGTTTTACTCATCTAGCAAGATTAGATGATGTCGTGAAGCACAAACACGGTACAATGAATTTTTACAAATTCCAGAGTTTGCTGAACACATTCACTTGATAATGAAACAAGTACGGATAAACTGAGCCTGTCCACTCATTATCCATCAAGCCGTCTAATACTAACTGTGTTAATAAATGGAGTAAATATTACTCGTTTATTCCTGTAGCAGAATTGCATTTAATTCGTATTTACAAAGGTGGTAACCGAAACGATCTGTTTGTGAAATTCAAAGTAATCTTAAGATGAAAACGGAGGGTGGGGTTCGACAGAAAATAATAGCCTAAACTAATTGGTTAAAGATGATAGAAGACAGTAGGAATTAGGCAAATACAAAAGAGGTCAAGAAGTAACGAGTGCAAAAAGAAAAAAGAAAAGGTCAAGTTCCACGGAAAAATATGGTTGCGCAATAAAGCAAAAGTAAGGTTGTCATAGTAACCAGGTAAAAGGAAGAGAAAGCAAGAGAAGATAGGCTGAAACAAATAAACTAAGTAAAAATACTTTTCACTTTTCCAAGTTAAAATAATAAATAAAGAATGGAATAAAAAAATCAGTTAAAAATATAAATAGATACATTAAAAAAAAATGCTCAACAAAAATGTCCGTGACATGACGATACGTATTTCCAAACACTACAATTTCACAGTTTGGTTTTGAAGGTTATACTGTATAGATCCTTTTTTTTTAGCAATTTCCCAACTCCGGGATGAGATTTTCTCGATATTTCGGCGCGGTGCTTTCATCGGGAGATGTATATATATCAATTACATTGCGCCCACCTTGATATAATGGATATATATACGTCTCCCGAAGAATGGCCGAGGCAGCGGGCCGAAATATGAAGAAATCTCATCCCGGAGTGGGAAATCCCTAAAAAAGATGGATATATATTCTGTAATTTAAATGTTTATTTACATTTCAAATCAAATATAGATTTTCTTTGAAATATTATTCAAAACAATAAAAGACCAGGACAAATTTATTTAAGATAAGTTGTCTTGAAATAAACATCATCTACTCTAAAATTTTGATTAAGGCTGGAGAACTCGAATTTTTCCCTGTTTCTTTCTCCTCCAGATGGTCCTAGGTTTCACTTAGCCTTTTGTAAATTAGGGATTGGGATTCTTTCTAGAGATTAAAGTCTGCAGGGTGTAGGACAGAATACCCTATTTCCATTTCATACCTAGAATCACTAGAACTTTTATCTCTATGCTTTTGCATCCAGCAAACTGCATTCTATTAACTTTTTAATGATTGAAGCCATAACATTGAAATTTTCTTTAACGAAAATTAAAATCAAAACACATAATAGCAGTCGCTTCGAGGTGTTTTCATATGTGATTTAAATAATTTTTCGATATAAACAGTTTTCATTTTGGTACTAACCACACATCTTAAGTTTGAATTATTAACTGTGCTACTTATTAATATATTTAATGATTAATTTAAAAAAATATTAGGCCTTTGTCATAGTATAACAAAAAATTGCACAGTTATTAAGTCTTTAAATTTTTAAATACAGTAACAATTTTGTATTTTTGTTAACATTGTTATTTATATCAAGAGAAACTACACATACAGCATGCATCCAAAAGTCTTAAGTCACCCAAATCACTTTTGAACGAATGTAGTTAGAGTTAGCGAAGTTTCATATTGGCGATGAAAAGCGACCATGCGCTATCACATGATACTGATGGCAGCGCCCCTAGCGGAAAAAATAAATTAGAAAGTTGTAGAACATTGCCGAATTACTAAGAAATAATATTTAACAGAAAAGAATAGTTTAAATAGAAGGCGGTCGACATCGCGAGCAGAGGTCTTTTTTGTGGAGTATTCAAATGATGGCTGTGACCTGACGCACTTCTACAGATTAAACTCATGATGCTTTGCTGTCTACTAAGAATCGTCGACTATCGAATATCCCGTTAATGACTACGTTGTATCTTGAAAACACATAATCATGCAGGTTGTTCGAATGAAAAGTGTCATGAGATGGTACTGCTACAACCCGAAGTTGACAATAACTCTAGGGAAGTTGCTCGGTGATAAGTTTTATTATTTCCTACTGCTTCATATCCGACTGCATACGACTATCGGTCGTTCTGTTCAAAGGCTGAGACTAATAGTCTCGACGAACTGACCAAACAGAATAGATATGTATGTGCAACAACTTGTTGATGTCCATCGATCTTGGCCAACCTATACGGCAGTCGAGAGAAGTTACTTTGCATGTGATTTGCCACCATCCCTTGTGCGGCAAATTTGTGGCAGGATGGTGCTCACCTTTACTGTCCAGTGATTGTGCAAGCACTATTGTCAGGAAGTGACCCATCGACGCTTTGAGATGGAAATCCGGTCTTTTTATCAAATATTCTTTGGACTGAGGAGGCCCAATTCACACTTGGCAGAGTTTTTAGTAAACAAAAGATCTTACAAATCCGTATTTTTACAGTGTAAGTTAACTGATTGGTTAGATGATGTTTCTCTGGGCGATCTGCTATTATTGTGGTTTCAACATGGTCACGGTTTCAAGAAAGGTAAATGTGATCGAACAAAATTAAATATGACGAACAAATCATGGCGAAATAGACAGAAAACTACACAGTACTACCACGAATTCTATCACGGTTTACGAGGGAATCAAATAGTAAATGCGTGAATAAGTGGGCTAAATCCGCTAAAGCAGACAAAAGAGCTGACTCCCTCTCAGAGAAAGAATGAGCTGAAAAATATGTATGTAGATAATCACTTAAAAATTCCTTGAATGTCTTTAGATGGAAAATTCTAAATAGATCATATTGGATTTTTCAGGACAGCATTGATGACCGCTAAATCTTCTACGGCATGAATTGGAAACTTGCTGAGCCCGGAGAGTAACGATCCCCCCCTACCCGTTAAGAATGACTGAACACGTGAATTCATTAAGCAAAAATGAAAATATGTTGTATACCTTTCTGTAATAACAATATTGTTTTGCTTACGCAGAGACCGATAATAACTACAATATATGTCATGATAATCAAAAATACAAAAGGTTGGCTATGGTAAACAAAATTTACTGTTAAATTTTAAAAAAACTCCCCTCATCATTCGAATATAGTCTAATGAAAAGGTGTTTCTTTAAATTTCCTCGTTTGGAACCCCATATCCGGTTAATACAATGAATTAATCTGAATAAATGACGATGGAAATTCAATGGAAATTAGAGCAGTTAGGTTAAAATATTGAATCAGCATAGAATTAAATCAGATACTATTCGAATGATGAGATTAGCTCTCACTTGGTTGGCCAACCTCCATCTAATAGCAACAATATAACAAAAGAATATCTAAGCAATAATTAACTCTTTTTTCCTGAATAAAGTGCCTAATGTTCAGAAAACATTATAATGCATGGAATATTAAATGAACACAATAGAATTAATATAACGCAATTTGTTTTCTAAACTGGCATTCATCTGGACTTGCAAAATGCCTTTCTAGGTCTAACAGTCTACAAATTAAAGATAACCTAATGTTATTGAAATTAACGTTTATATATATATATATATATATACTCATTACCAAAAAAAACGACGCACCTAGAAGGAGTTGTCCGATTGTAATGAAATTTCGTATGCTCATGCAAATGATTAAACTTTGGTGTTCAATGAATGAATAGCGAGAGCTACAGCGCATCGGAACTGCGCACTCAGCGGATGTATATACGAAGCTATTCTCAATCTGATGGTCAAAATTTCTGTTGCATTGCGACTTAGGATACCTGTCAACGACTGAAAAAATGCCTCGCCGCAGGATTCGAGCTCATTACGTGCAACTGTCAGAGTTTGAAAAAGGTCGTATCATTGGATTGAAAGAGACAGGTTGGGCAAATCGAAGAATCGCTCGTCATATGGGTCGAAGTGATGCGGCGATTAGAAGATGCTGGCAGGAATGGGTGGACAATGGCAGATTTCAGCGTCATGAAGGTAGCGGTCGACCTAGGGCCACAGCAGAGCGGGAGGATAGACTGATTGTCAGATCAGCTGTCACAGCGCCTGAATCATCGTTATCAACCATCAGACGTGCAACCCGCACACGAGTGTCCACCATGACCATTCACAGACGCCTGAGAGAGTGACATCTATGCTCGTATCGACCGCTACGCCATCTGCCACTCACGTCTCCACACCATCGGGCCAGATTACAGTGGTGCTTGGCTCGATCCGGTTGGAATGATGCTGACTGGGGACGTATAGTGTTTAGCGACGAATCCCGCTTCCAACTGTGTCCTGTCGATCGTCGCAGACGTGTCTGGAGACGCCCAGAGCAGCGCACCGATCCTGTTTGCACTATTGCACGCCAAACAGGCCCTCAACCAGGAGTTAGGGTCTGGGGTGCCAATTCCCTCGATAGCCGGACCCCTTTAGTCGTCATTGGCGGCAAACTTTCAGCACAGCGGTACGTCGACGACATTCTGAGACCTGTTTTGCTACCCTTCCTTTTGCAGTACCCTTGCCTTATTTTTCAACAAGATAATGCCAGACCACATAGGGCACGTGTTGCTATGACCTGTCTTGCAGCTTGTGAAACACTTCCATGGCCAGTCAGATCCCCAGGTCTCTCTCAAATCGAGCATGTCTGGGATATGATGGGAAGGCGACTGCATTCACCAGGGAATGTGGATGACCTAGCCCGACAATTGGAGCAAATTTGGCATGAAATACCACAGGAGACCATCAGGGAGCTTTATCACTCTATGCCACGTCGTGTGGCAGCTTGCATTCAGGGTAAAGGTGGGTCAACACCTTATTGAGCTCGTTACTTTGTAACTCTGTAACTCTGAAATAAATCATTCAATTTGTTTGAAATTTTAATCATTTTCTATTCAGTACGTAATCCTCCTCTCCACCAATTTTTGTCTCCATCGGACAGCTCCTGATAGGTGCGTCGTTGTTTTTGTTAATGAGTGTGTGTATATATATATATATATATATATATATATATATATATAAAATTTGCCGGACAGCTTTCTGAAATTTAAAAACCAAATTAATTTCAAAAAACTGTTTCTGTGTAAGTATTAACATTCGAATATACAAACACGTCATCAGCGGCATCTGGTGTTGAATTTTGAAACTAAGCTAAAATTTAGAAATCACAAAAGCGCTTGATTATAAGAAGATTGCTCTTTTTTTAATATTTTTTTAGGTTTTTTTAAATTTATTTTTTATTTTTTTAAATTATCTTTTAAATTATATGCTTTTTTTGTCTATATGTATAAAAACCTCTCACATATATATACATATAAAAAATTATTTATTTTATATACATATATAGAAAAATCATTCATTTTACATACATACATAGAAAAATCATTTATTCCTCATACATACACAGAAAATGTTAAAAGCAAAAGATGACAGTTATCAATTCAAACTCAAAACTTCCTCAAATGGAGGATTTAATTCTAAGTTGTCATGAGATAACTTGAATGATCAAAATTTAACAAGTCCTGTTTAGAAGATTAATGATTAAATAAAATAATGAATATATTTAATTTTATATTTTTTGTAAATTTGAAATTTAAATTTCTTTTGAAATCGAGTAATATAAGTATTTAAAACTTTGTTTGGAAAATTATTGTTTTTAAATTCATTAATGAGATAATTCAAATTATTCAAAAAATCATCTATTT
>JAFIDM010074118.1:177144-200158 GCA_023159025.1 Thereuonema tuberculata | reverse complement strand
AAGGGGAATTAGTACAGAATTGATATTCGTAAGCCAATAAAAATAAAATAGCAAGAATGCTACTGTAATTTACTCCCATTCCAATACCTTTAATTTGATGCATAATTTCGAGTTTAGCGAAGCAAAGATTTCAATTAATCATTTGCAATTTAGAAAATTTAGAGCATATAGAATATAAGAATAAAATTAACTTATATTACTAAACATATAATTAAGCCGGACAGATTTCTGAAATATAAAATACCAAATAATTTCAAAAATCTGTTTCTGTGAACGTATGGCCAAACTACATTCACTTCATCAGCAGCATCTGGTGTTAAATTTTGAACCTAAAATTTGGAAGACACAAAAACGCATTATTTAAAGAAATTTGCTCTTTTTTATTGTATATTTTCTTTTTAAAGTTTTTAATTTTATATCTTTTTCTAATTTCTTTTATATTATATACTTTTTATGCTTTTTTATGCCTTTTTATATATATATATATATTAAAAAAAATAGATGACAGTCATCAGATCAAATTCAAAACTTCCTTAAATAAAGGATTTAATTTTGAATTGTCATAAGATAACTTAAATGATTATAAATTAACAAATCCTATCTGAAAGTATTTGGCAAAGATGGATTTAGTATATGATAATAAAGTGACTTCAATGTGTCTATGCTGTTAATTTGCGCCATTGGCTCACCCAGGTAAACAGTAAATAAATACTACTGACAGTAGAGAAACTTGTTTGGGAACGTCTTTAATGACACCTAAGAAGTGAGTTGTCAATGTAAAGAACAATCGCTGCTGCCGTGAACTCTGTTCGGGTCTTTTATCTCACTTGTCCTGGCTTACGCCTTGGGGATAGGAATCCTCACTGGTGTGAGACATCTGTATGATCTCGGGACAGCTGACATTCAGGGGTTGCGGGAAGCCATAGTCGTCTCGCTCATATGAAGTGGTTCTCCATTATGTTATGTCCTATCGCAATCCACCGCACCTGGACCTCTATGAATTCTTTGGGAAAGTATCTCGGTTTCCTGTGGAAAAATGCGTCTCGCTGACAGTCAATCCTCCATTTTGGTCCGTTTGACTCCGTCTAATGTGCGAGAGGTTTCCCACTTGGCTAGCTTTCTCAAACTTCCTTTGTTCTTCTTACTAATAAATTCCCAAAAGTTTGATCGTTCATATCAAGTAAAGCTCAACCTTTCCCGAACTACGAGAATTGACACCTAGCGACTTGTGCGGACTCCAAGTCATAGTAGACATGAGTATCTCGATTGGTGTTTAGTGTAAACATTATCTGGTACAACCATCGTAGAAGACAAATTCTCTTTAGCGTCAGTAATTCCACTGAGAATTGTTCTTCACAATGTCTGTTGATCGGTTCTCTAGCTTCAATTGATAGACATGGCTACATTACAAAATATTGGCCAATAGCAATTTATCACTCTCGTTTGACAAAACTTGCGGCGCTGGTTTGATTGCATTATAATCATGTTACATTCATTCTGCCAATGGCGAGCAAGCAAGAATAATGGCTGAAATATTATTCATAAATCAAAGGAATAAATTAAGTCTTAAATTCCCTATTACATGATACACAAAACTTCCAAAATTCTCGAAGCTTTAGAAAATCAAACGTTTTCGCGTCTGCAAAGTACGTTTAAGTTAAAGTTTTATAAAAATCAAAGAAGCAAAACACTATTTTCTTTCTGTCACAATAATAATAACAATACAGAAAATCAAATACAAAACTATATCTACACTAATTCGTGTCTCAAATACGAAATGAGAAAATTTCGATTGAAAAAAGCAAAAAAATGTAACGCGAGAAAAGAAAACTAAATAAACTAAACAGAACCGTGACAACACGACGGTGCTCCACCACCTAAACCAAGAGCGTAAAACACTTCCTGTCCGATAGCTTCTCAGAAACCGTAATCGGTTATGATGGTCAAGTAGAGTGTCCTCCACGATCACTCGATCTGACTCCAATGGATTTCTTTATTTGGGGTTATCTAAAAGAGAAAGTATATACTGTGGAACCGACGACTCTTCAAGATCTGTGACGTAGAATAGTTGCTTCCTATAACAGGCTTACACCCGCAATTCTGTTCAGTGCAACAGAAAGTTCTTTTCCGCATAGAAATGTGTACTGCAGTAGAAGTTGAATACAGTGAACATGATTTACTTTAAACTATAAGTTATGTACGTACCGCTTTTGCATTAAATAAAATTCCGAAAACTGAAGGCGTCTACCATCTTCCATTTGCACGATTCTTTTCTGTAAAATGTCATTTCCTACTACTTCGGTGATGCTCTACAACTTTCTAATTTTTTATTTCTCCGTATCTCTCAAGAGTTTCCGAAATAGGGTTACTAACTATCAAATTTTGCCAAATTGGGGGCACTGACATCAGTCACATCTGATAGCGCAAGGTCGCTTTTCTATACCAATACCTAACTTCTCTAACTTTAGCCCTCTTCGTTCAAAAGTTATTTGAGTTACGTAAGACTTTCCCGTGCACCCTGTATATTAATAACTGATTAACTTTCTTTGTTGTCATATAAAAAAAGGGTGAATAAAAAAATATGTAAGTAATATTATTCATTTTTTTTTTATTTTGAAAGTATTGTATATGTGGGCCCAGTGGCCAAGTGGTGAGGGCGCATGGATGCTTGGAGAAGCGGGTTCGATTCCCGGTTCGATTCCCGATTCCCGAGGGTGGGAATTTTTCCACTCTGTTCATCCTCCAAAAGGGTCCTAGGGTCTATCCATCCCTCTATAAAATGAGTACCGGATTTCTTTTCCGGGAGTTAAAGGCAGGCGGGCGTCTGGCCGGGCCCTCGACCCCAACCTCGTTCCGTAGGCTATCTGTCGAGAGCCTAATCTCCCGCTCCCCGAAAGATCTGTTTCAGATCAGTTAAACGGTGCCACTTTAACATTAAAAGTACATCTGTTGGAATTAAGTATCACAACATGCAATTTTAATAAACTTTGTTATATTAAATAAAAAATTAAGATAAGACTTCTGTTTATTAAGACTGAATAGAAAACTTTGTATTTACCCGTTGGTAGAGGTTCCCTGCAAACCATTCTGGTGCAGAAGGTGGAGGATAGAACTTTAAATATGAAATCGGGCCAAATACAGGAAAGAGATCGGCTGTATTTTATTTAAAAAAAATTAAAATAATAAAAATTAACTTTCTTATATCATCTTAGTTTTCTGTAAAATATTAAGAAGCAATAATTTGAAATGTATTATTTCCTTCAGTCAATCAGTAGAAAGAAATTAAGTAAAATGCTATTGTGACAATTGTCACAGTAAAATATTATTGTGCAGAAATTTCAAAATAAAATTATATGATTATTAAAAAAAACCAAGTTCTTTTTCTAACGTCCTTTCAAAGAAGAAGAATAAAAATAAAAGATTTTAATTTTCAGAAAGCCTCACGGTTTTTAAATTAGTAAGATATAAATGGAAGGAAGTAATGAAATTCTGCATTTTCTTAAATCTATGATATAAATTTATCTAGTACCAATATTTAAACTACATGTTGTTCAAAACCTATTATTATTATTTTTTCTGCAAAGTCGTTATTACTTTACAAATATACACTTGTTTTTTGATAATCCATTAACCACATTTTGGATAATATATTTTATTTACTATCAAACTAACCTACTAGCGAAGAAGAAAAGTAAAAAATACGAAATAAATTTCGTTAATAAATAGTTAAAAAGAATATTTTTATTCTTCCAATGGATTTGTATATCAACATAATATTAAATAATTAAAACACAAAGGTAGCAAATCCCCATTTTTTTATAAATAGATCGTAAAAAAATATATATAAAAAAGAGACGTTTCGATTCGACATGCGAAACTTTTGTTAATCTATCAACAAAGGTGTGTTCATGGGCACGGCCATTTCGGTAGTAATGGCTGAAGTGGTTATGATATTTATTGAAAATAAAATGACTCATTTATTTGTTAAAAATTCTATCTATTTCTTGGCGAGATATATAGATGATTTGTTTCTGGTTGTTAACAGTAATAATTTAACCGAAATTTTTGAAATGTGTAACAAAATTAATGGAGATAGTCAATTTACTTTAGAAAAGGAGGAAACTAACAAATTATTGTTCTGTGATTGCCTTATTATAAGGACAGGTAATGTTAACAACCAAACTACCGTTTTTAGAAGAGAAAGTAATAGAATAATTAACTTTAATTCATGCACCATTAAACAAAGAAAATTGAATGTTATGTCTAATTTTTTGAAAAAAGCTTTTACTGTTTGCATACCTTTCTATATGAAGAAATCCAAAAATTAAGTTCTCTTTTTTTAAAAGCAATAATTGCCCCTCCTCTTTTATTTAATGCTTTTTATAAAGCAAAAAGAGAAATGTTTACTATCAAAACTTGTAACAAAAATGATAACTTTTATTGTGTCAATCCTCACGTTCCATGTTTAAAATCACTCTCTTAAAAAATTACTTTCTAATATTAATATTAAGAATTATAAGATTATAAATTTCAATGACAAAATGTCGCAAGATGAGATCTAAGAGAAAAAGAATTTGATCTATTCTATTCCTTGCAGTGGATGCAGGAGAAGTTATTATGGGATGACGTCACAGAATTTGAAAAAAACGACGAAAACAACATGAAATAATGTTTGAACAATTGAATCAGGATCAATCTACTATTGTTAAACACTTTATTGAAACTTGTCATCAACCTAACTTCCGTAAAATTAATCTTGTTTGTTTTGTGAAGAAAATTTTAGGCCTAACTTTTAGACAATCATTTTTTATATTTGTAGTAGGGTAAAGTGACCAAATGTCGGCCACATACTACAAATAACTAGAAAATAAAAGATCTGATGACTTAGTTTATATGATTGAAACTAATTTTTATATTTATTGTAATTTTAATGAAATAAAGAAGTATGGCATTACGAAAAAATACCTATTATTAAGTTAACTATGCATTAATTACTATAACCTTACAATGTGACCAAATGTCGGCCAGGATGACTTAAAGTCGGCCAGGGAATGATCAAATGTTGGCCAGTTAACATATGCATCAGTTAAACGTTGCTGTTCACAGGAATTTATTTTAAAAAATCTCATTTTTATTTTATTTTCTTCTCCTTGTTAAATTTTGGGAGTTTTCTTTCTTCTTCTTCAACTCTTGTTTCTGTTGCTGTTTTCACTTTCTCTTTCTTCAAAGCAGCTGCTTTAAGCCTATTTTCTCTTTTTTTTATTTGTAGCTCTTCCTTTTCTTTTGCAGCTTTCAGTTTCATTTCATATACCACATCTGATGTTAATATAAAATATTTATTCTAAGTAATTTATTGTATTTATTGTAACCTTATTTCATCCATGGTACGAAAGTGTTTTGTGGAATTTATAAAAGTTCATATGCTTAATAATACAATTCTTTGCTCTGATTGTTTCAATATGCAATAGCCTAGCCTATAGTGGAATATTGCAATAATAGATGAAAAGAAATTAATTTTCCTATGCATTTTCTAGCCAAATTGTCCTTCTCCATCCCATAATTTCCTTGGCAGTTAAAAAGGCGTTAATACTAATATTTTTCTCTTTTTTTAAAACTAATTTATGGCTATGCCTCTGTGAATTTGGAAAAAAAACTAGGAATTTCCTAGTTATGTCGTGAGATCTAGGCTAGGAGTTGATAGAAATGTAAACCTCGGATACTATCCTCTATTAAAATATATCATATTTTTTTTTATAAAATTAATTTCTTTTCAGCCTACATATATTCTTATATTCGAAAACAAGCAGAGGCCTATTGATCCTATTAATAGGCAAAAACTGTACGTACGGATGTCAGTCGGTCAGTGTGTTTGTATGTCATCTCAATAGCGAGACACAGTATTTAAGCAAGAAACAAAATACAAGGTGACGCCACCAACATTTCCGTGGCATCCCAACAGCGCTACAGAAATAGTAGTTATCCAGAAACAAAATACAAGGGGGCGCTACCAACATTTCCATGTCATCCCAACAGCGCTACAGAAACTGGAGTTACACAGAAACAAAGTACAAGGTGGTGTCCACTAACATTTCTTTGTGTGGATCAACATTATTTTAGGGCAGGAGGTTAACTGATAAAGATGCTATAATGACTCACACACCTTATTGACTCTTCAAGCATATTTCGAAACTAACCTCTAAATATGGAAATTACGTTGCAAGAAGTACCATGATCAAAATACATATGTTGTTTTATTGCTTAGTCATCAGTCAAATTATACTTGGGCTGTTTTGGAAGTCATGGCTTTCAAAAAATGAGCTTAGGACATCGTTTTCAATCTTGGGTTTTTGAAAAATGTCACGGTATTTGAAAAATGTGGAATCTGTTTTACTTCCGTGAATATTTCACGGATTGCCACTAGTCTTTAATAAGTAAGATAGGTGTTTACATTTTTTTAATAAACTGTTAAGTATGCTAAACTAGACGCTACAAATAAACAATAGCCGACATTTGGGCTACTGCATGGCCGACATTTGGTCAATAGCTGGCCGACATTATGGCAACTTGAAATATGAAAATAAAATGTAAATACTGAAGCACTTTAAGGTAATAAATACTAATTACTTGGGAAATAACGTTAAAATATCAGCTGAGTGTTTGCTAATAACAAAATCATACAAAAAACATGAAAACTAAGTATAACTTTGGCTTGTAGAAATGAATTCTCAACTTTGCAATCTGAAGAATCTTGCCAAAACAATCGTTTCCCGTAACAATCAATCTCACGTCTTCGATGAGAGCTAAAAAGTAAATGGCGACATCTGGAGATGACAATTGAAACTAAGATAGGATGGTAGTCTAAAGATGTCAAAATCGTGTAAAACGAAAAAAAACCACAGCTTGACCACTACGTGTTTCTTAAATCTAAAAAAACATTTGGTGGCCGACATTTGGTCACCAGCCGACATTTGGTCACTTTACCCTAACCTCTTTATCAAGTATTACATTAACACAACTTTTTGAATTGTAACTCACAGATTGACAAAGGTTCGCATGTCGAATCGAAACGTCTCTTTTTTATACATATTTTTGTATAACGATCTGTTCATGTAAAATAGTGACTTGATTCCTTTGTGTTTTAATTATTTATTAATATTTTTATTCTTTTGTTTCCATAATTGTTTCCAGGAATCATCCAGAATGCTATTAAAAAATGTATAATTTGAAGAAATATTCATAAGAAGAAGTAAAGAATTTTTATACTCAAACATGGGCTTGTACAAATACTGCAAAAAAGATATCCACACTTATATCCATCTATTTATTTTCCAATATTACAGTAGTTACTGTATGGTAACTCTTGACATACAGATGGAGTTCTACTTCCAAATTACATCCTCAATAAATCATTCTTTTCAGAGTATAAATGTATTTGTCGATTTTTTTATATTATAGTTCCCTGTAATTTTTAGGCTACCTATATACCTACCTATATACTTAAGTTATAGTCAAATCAGTACGCTTTCACATTCAACTATATCAAGACTTTTGAAATAAAATTTGGAATATGAAAAAATTGATACATATATAATATACAACTAAGAAAAATTTCCTATGTTTTTAAAGAGAATGTAATATTTTTATCTTGAAAAATGATGATTATATATACTTTAGATATATAATCTTCTTTATCTATTACAACAATTTTGTTACCTTTATCAGATTTTACTATCACTCTTGTTTCATCCTGTAAAATTTTATCAACATTCTTATACTATAAAAATGAAATAGATGGGAATAAATTTATGAACGTGTCAAACAGAGATATAAAGAATGTTGATAAAATTTTACAGGATGATTATGCAGTTTTGATAATGGAATTTTGAAGTGATATTTCCATCATATTGTATTTCAATTACAATTTCAAATAACAGATTATAAATTTGCATGATGTTGCTTTAGCTTTTGCCATCAAAATGAAAGAGGTATTGAAAATATGATCAGCCTTTCCTAACCCCAGAATCATTAAAGTCCGGCATCACGATTCCGGCGTGATAATAATAAAAGATGTCGAGAACATATTGTTTGATGATTAAAAGTAATTTATCCAATTGTTTATAATTGAAAAAAGAGGACATTACATCATATAAATGATTATAAACAATTCTTTGATGTAATTCATCGCAACTGATGAAGGACACACAGAAATGATTAAAAGAGATATAAGAATGTAACTTGTTTCGGTTACCATTGCGGTGTCTGAAAACTATATTCATTAATTGTCGTAATATCAATATACAGTTAAAAGTTTTTATGTAAATTCAAAAGTCTAAGAAATGACCATTTAACGTCCACTGATAACGGCCCGAAATAAGAGAAGCAGAAATGAATTGTAATAAAAATATGCCTATTTATACCGTAATTCTTTTCAAAATTCATTAACAATATCTTTCTTGCACATAATTATTCAATGCTTTAACATATAAACTAGTGCACAATGAATTCGTACAGTTATATGCCTTTTAGAGTTGATAATCCGAAGTTCTAAAGTTGATCGAAAATAAAGTTCCTAGTTTAACACTGAAGTTGATCACTCGATGCAAATAATTTTTCTTTAATATTACCATTGCCTTCTCAATAGGCTGCATAAACTCACTGTTATAAACTCAGCATATAAATACTTGATTGAACTCGAATGTCTTCAGATTAACACGTCTTCGATATATATAAAAAGACAAAAACAACTCAGTTAATCTCTACATTAATCGGTATCTGAATTCCAGTAAGTCAGCATTTCTCATCTCTTCCTCTGACATCCCTTAATCGTGAGATTCAAAACATCCGATCCGTAATTCAAACATGGCGCTGAACGTTCGATGGCTTTGTTCCAAGTACGTGAATCACAATCTTTCCCGTAGTCCTACAAATAAAACTAAAACACGATATTGCTACCGTACTTTCGTGTGAGCACGATCGTACGGTGGCGGGGGTACGGAATGCGACTGAACACAAAGGTTCCTAAAATAACAGAGATTTTTATTGTTCCGGTTAAATTCCAATTACAAATAATCTCAAATTATTTTGAGATTTGCGGGGGTGCGGAATGCGACTGAACACAAAGGTTCTTAAAATAACAGAGACTCTTATTGTGCCGGTTAAATTTCAATTACAAATAATCTCAAATTAGAATTATCGATCTTCGGAACTTCTAAGGAGTCCTCTTCCCACTGGCGGAACGTCTCAACAACTCCACAGCAGTTGAGACTCTAATTTCGGCTACGGAAGTCTTCCCCGTTGCCTCCAATAAATCACGGGGCCTCTTCGAATCTCTGCGGCAAATGGACCACCTTTCTCGGCAAGGGATGTCTTCTCCAACGCCTCTGAACGATTACCGGACTTCTTCGGATCTATGCGGCAAATGGACCACCTTTCTCGGCAAGGGATGTCTTCTCCGTCGCCTCTACACGATTACCGGACCTCTTCCGATCTATGCGTTAATTGGTCCACCTTCCTCCGCAAGGGATATCTTCTCCGTCGCCTCTACACCATTACCGGATCTCTTCGGATCTCTGCGGTAATTGGTCCACCTTCCTCAGCAAGGGATGTCTTCTCCGTCGCCTCTACACGATTACCGGACTTCTTCGGATCTCTGCGGTAATAACGTACTTCGTTCTGGAGCTCCACAACTGAAGTCTTCTCTTCTACTGTCCCGGTTGGGAACTCTTCTGGGACCTTTGTCCGAAACATACTTCTGGCTATTGTCTCCCGGGTGGAGACGCCACACAATCGAACTGGCTCTATTCTCCGAGTGGAGACCTCTCTCTGGGCACCTGCCCACGACCGAACTCGAACACTTTCCTCCAAGTGGAGACCTCCTCTCTGGGCACCTGCCCACGACCGTTCTCGAACACACTTCTCCAAGTGGAGATCTCCTTTTAGGGCTCCTGCCCACAGACGAAGTGACTTTCAAGCGCTCTGCGTATCTTTTTATGGGCGCAGACTGCCTCGATCCTGTCTCCGGAATAGTCGACTCAACACAGGTAGGTCGGGTAGATCGAGTCGACTTCGTTGGAGGGGGAGTGGACAAAACGACTGGTAACAATATTAACGCTTTAAATATTATCACGCAAGGAGCATGACAATTGCACTGTTCCAATAGAGAAAATCAATACTTCCATTGATCGAAGTATTTTTCATTGAAGTTATCTTCAAAATGTATAGCCGAAACATCAGCGATTTTTCCATCTTAGAATTCAACTTAACGACACAAAAACTACATGTTCATCTGAAACTTTACAATGCCGTTACAGTCCTCGATACTATCATTTCTAAAGAGAGCATCGCTTCATCTGTCCTTATGGTTTTAAAACAATATCAACTGTAGTGTCTCGCTTAACAATAGTTCATCAATTCAAATTAACCTGAAAACACAAATACAAATCATTTCTGTCAATTTTGATTTTTACGAAAATTATCAATTCCCCCTCTCAATTTTTACTCACTTTAAATTTAATTTGAGAGATAAGGATAAGAAAAATTCATAAGATGAATTTTCAATCTTTCACATTTAGTTTTCACCATTACTTGATGTCTGTTAGGCGATAGCCCCTTTGGTAAAAATATCAGCTCGATTATTATTGGTTTCAACATAGGCCAGAGTAATATCTTTCGGTGTCACATAATCTTTTATGATATGATACTAAGGCATTGTAAGTCGACTCTTCGTTTGATTATATGTATCATTAATCATTTGTAAAGTTGGTTGATTACCACAATAAATTTGAGTCGTTTTCTCTGCTATTTGGTCGAATTTCATTTCTGACAACAAATTGTTACAATTCATGATGAAGCTACAATAATCACAGCATGCAATCAATTCCAACTGATGTGTGGAGTGTGACAATAATTGTTTCCTACTTGACCGAGATGTAGTTCATCCTCCTAGAAACACAAATAACCTGATGTTGATTTTCCTTGTTTTCTATTAGGAAAGCTTGCATCAGAATATCCTATCAACTCATCATTATTAGGTGAAAAAAAATAATTTGTACGTTTTTGTACTTTTTAAATATCTCAGAATACGTTTCACTTTGACGTAATCGTTGGTAGATGGAGTATTATTTTTCTCCGCACAGCATATGAGAAATCTGGACGACTGCAAATACTCCAGTAAATGAGACTTCCAATAATAGTTCTGTACTTTAAATTATCTTCGTTGTTCAGTAAGGTTGCTTCAAGATGATATTCACTTAATTCCATATGGTCTTACGTAGGGACTAGATAAGGAGTCCCTACACTTTTGCAATCCTGCATCTGGAACTTGATCAATATTTCATCAATAAAATTTTCTTGAGAAATAGACAGTTTCTGATCTTCTGCATTATGTGTTATTTTCATTCCCAAATATTCATCTATTAGTTCAAGATCCTTTATTCCAAGAAGACGTTGTAACTCTTTCTTGATATTAGTGATTATTGAATCATCTTTTCCAAACACTAAGATATCATCTATTTAGACAAGTAGAAAGTACAAGTCTTTTCCATGTTTTTTGACAAAGATGCAAGGTTCGGTTTTAATGCTTTGTAGCGTTAGTTGCAGAATTTCTCACGAAATGTGATGTATCAGTTCCTGTCCGCTTTCTGAAGACGTATAATTACTTTAGCAATTTAAGTCCATTATGATGTGGATTTTTCAACTGCACACTTTAGGAACTTCAAAATAAATGTCATTGTCCCTTGTACCCTTTAGGTACGCACTGTTTACGTTGGATTGGTGAATAATCATTTTATAATTTATTACCAAGGCTAATAAAACATTATTATAATCATTATAACATTATAACACTCTTAGAATGCTTAAACTCGGTGTTGGAGCATAAGTTTTGTCATAATTACTCCCGGTTTTTTGCAGGAAGCCATTTACTAAAAGTCAACTTTTATACTTAATTAATTTATCTCGTGTGTTTTTCTTTTTATGAAATACCCATTTGGTAGAAAGGGGCATGACATATTCAAGAATCTTGGTTTCCATCCAAGTTTCGTGCTGAAAAATGGTACTTAATTCTTCTTGAATAGCTTTTTTCCAATTCTCACTATCCTTACAATTTATCGCCTCTTCATATGTTGAAGGTGTGTTACTTAAGATAGCTGCATTAACTCGAGCATCTCGTTTTCGCAAGATTCTTCTATTTCGCTGGAACATGTACTCATTGTCTGACTAATCTTCATCCGAGCTGTTATTATATTCAATACCCTCATGTGAACTATCTTCTAAACTGGGAATTTTTTCATCTTCAATCTCTTGCGAATCTTCAACATCTTCTGATGAAATACTACTATCTAAAACTTCCATTTGATTTGGAAATTATAACTTATCTTACTTCTCAGACTTACTTGTTGAGAATTCGCACCTTCGTTGATTTTTGTTTACATAGGCGTTTCTTGTCACACTCACATTATTAGATTGATCATCAAAACTGTAATATCCTCTGGTCGCAACTGAATAACCTAACATAATATCTTTTTTGACTACTGCAAACTTGTTAAAACAAGTATTTATTAATCTAAATAAAATAATCTTATCTAATCAAAAATACCGACAGCTTACCACTTTTACAGCTCTTGCAAAATAAATTATTATCTTTAGGAATGCAGAGATGTTCTATACCCCTAAGCAATTTTTTTTCATTTATCAGTTTCATCTTCTTTATAGATATATGCCCCAATCTGGCATGCCATAGTTGGAAATCATTATGTGTCTTCTCATTGAAATGAGTTTGGAAATCTTTTGAAATCACGCAACAGTCTACTTCAAACAAGTTGTTCTTTTTGTATCCTATCATAGACAACCTTTTTGTCATGATAATGAACGATATATCTATCTTTAGAAATCTGTTGATTGAATCCGTTTCATCTGCTGAAATCAGATTTACCTTCATGTCAGGCACATGATAGGTGTTTGTGATTCTAGCTGTTTGAAATCTATCTTTCGTAACCTAGTCCTTAAAATCACCGTATCACGGCTAATGGCTTTGGTTGAACTACTAATCGAACTAAAAATTTCAATTGGTTTATAAAGTGTCTCATAATCAGCAAAAGATTCTCGATTAGTACAAATATTGTTCGTATTGGCACTATCGAGATACCATATCTTTATCGTTATAGTTGATCTCCTTATTTTCAAAAAGACTCAACATTCCGAAGAAGAACTTATGGTTTCCTTCCTTCATTCTAACAGCTTTACTTCTTTCTTTTTCAGTATCACTCCTGTTGCGATAATACTTTGCTGTATGACCGCTTTTGCCACACTTGAAGCATATACGTGTAAATCGTTCCTTAGTGTGACACTTCCCATTACTACCATCATTTGCTTTCACACTATCATTTGTATTTGTACTATGACACTGATTTAACAGCAATTGATCTTGATTTACACTACTTTTTTCTTTTACATTCCGGAACGATGGTGTTGATAATGAGTTTTGAATTAAAATTTTAATCTTTATGCAGAGACAACTAGCTTTGGGATGATCCAACATATCTCACGATTATCAATCTGATCTCCTTTTTGTTCTATTTTAGAAATAATTATTTTTAATTTCACGATCTTGCTTCGAATATTCTCATTATCGGTCATTTTACTAGCGATATATAAATCTTGTTTTAAAACGGTTATTTTCAAAAAATCTGTTGAATTGAATTTTTCTTCCAATTCATATAACAATAACTGTGGATCATCTTTATCCTTAAAAAGAGACCTAAATTTTTCATCCACCTAACCTGTGATAATACCCAAGGCTTTTTCCACTTTCATGAGAAGCTTACGGCGTTTATCTGCATCTTTATATCGTCAACATCCTGAATACAACTATTCAAGCGACCACAACCCTTCTCATTACAATGAAGTCCTAATTGCGATTTTCCAACGTAGATAGTTGTCGCCGTCGAACATTAACATTTTGCTTGCCATTTTGAAAAATGAATTATCCTTACGAAGTATATAACTTATAACACTGTACCAATTCTATTCTGTAACTTCTTGATCATTCAAATAAACATGAACTTGCGCAGTGGAAGCTGTGGCGGGAATAACCATAATCATTTGAAAACTATTTATTAAAATAATTGTCGTAATATAGGTGCGTCAGATCAACTTCCTTATTTGAAACGCGCGCGTTGAAGCGACCATCATTCCGACAATGGTGGGGCGGCGCTCATTCGAAATAGCGGGAATTAACGTTTGCTGTCATGTAGGTTTAGTAACGATCATGCAGTGAACAAGAAAGGACCACGCGTTCACCGTAGAGGCGTACTTTTCAAGCGGCCGTTCTTTAATATCGCGTCCGCGGGTCATGTTACTGCTCGGAAATCGATGCTTTTATAGGTGGACAACTTTAGGAAAACATCCGTTCAGAAAAAAAAAACCTGGACGCTGAAGGACACCTGAAAACATTGAGCAGGTTCGGCAGTAAATTTTGCAATCCCCTAGGCGATAGGTGTGCAACATGCAGCTGCTCTTGGGATGTCTGATCGTTCTGTGCGACGAATTCTTCATAAAGAACTAAAATTTCATCCATACAAATTGGCAGTGGTGCACAAACTTAATCGACGCCATTTTCTTTCACGAAAAAATGCATGCTAAGCTATTCTTGACAATATACCTGAAGACGCCCTTGTGTTCTTCAACGATGAGGCTCATTTTCATCTCTCGGACACATGAATAAGCAAAACACGCGATACGGGAGTGGCACGAATCCCCGAGAACTTCACGAGCAGCCCCTGCATACAGATCGTGTGACTGTTTGGTGTGCATTATCCAAAATAAGCATCATTGGACCAAGGTTTTTCGAATCAGACAGTTACGGTCACTTCTGTTCGTTATGTCCACATGATTGAGGAGTTTTTCTTACCGAAACTTGAAGAAATGGATGTGGGGGATGTCTGGTTTCAGCAGGATGGTCCAACGGCCCACACGGCGCGAACGTCGATGAATCTTGTGCGAGAACGCCTCCCCGGATGCCTCATCTCCTTGCGGGGCGATCTTCAGTGGCAGGCGCGCTCGCCCGCTTTAGCCCGGTGTGGTTTTTTTCTTTTGGGGCTATCTGAAATCCGTAGCGTACACCGACCGTCCACGGACCTTGGCTCAACTGAATAACAATATTCAAGCTGCTATCGACAACATATGCGCTGATATGGGGGAACTAGTGGAGAGAAGCCTCAAAAATCTCAATGCATTCAGCAGAACGGAGGCCACCTTCGTGACATCATTTTTGAAACGTAATAAATAAAAACTTTAAATGTCTCTCTGTCACATTGAAAAAGCATTAAACTGATATCTCCTATACTGTTTGTGTTATTCATTTTATAATAGATAAATTGCAATGTTGCACCCTGTATC
Source organism: Thereuonema tuberculata (assembly GCA_023159025.1). Lineage (NCBI taxonomy): Eukaryota > Metazoa > Arthropoda > Chilopoda > Scutigeromorpha > Scutigeridae > Thereuonema > Thereuonema tuberculata. The sequence goes on along the minus strand of JAFIDM010074118.1, from coordinate 184,762 downwards.
AATATATACAACAAATATTAGCAAAGTTAAAAGTCTTCAAGAAATCACAATTTAACGTCCACTGATAATTGCCCGAAATATGACAAGTAAAAAAGAATTGTAATAAAAATATTCCTAATTATAATACTTTTCTAAAATCATTAACAATATTTGCTTGCATATAATTTTTCTTTGCTTTAATATATAAACTAGTGCACAATGAGTTCATACAATTTTATGCCTTTTAGAGTTGATAATCCAAAGTTCTAAAGTTGATCGAAAATAAAGTTTCTAGTTTAACACTGAAGTTGATCACTCAATGCAAATAATTTTCTTATAATATTATTTTTGCACTCTCAGTAGGCTGCATAAACTCAAAATATTGTAAACTCAACACATAAATACTTGAATGAACTCGAAAGTCTTTAGATGAACGCGTCTTCGATATTTACAAAAAGACAAAAACAACTCAGTTAATCTCTTCATTAATGGGTATCGGAATTACAGTAAGTTAGCATTTCTCATCTGTTCTCGTCTAACATCCCTTAATCGTCAGGTTCAAAACATACGATCCGTAATTCAAACATGGCGCTCAACGTTCGATGGCTTGGTTCCAAGAACGCGGATCACAATCTTTCCCATAGTCCTACAAATAAGACTAAAAACATAATATTAACACTTTAAATACTATCACGCATGGAGCATTAATATTGCACTGTTCCAAATAGGGAAAATCAATATTTCCATTGATCGAAGTATTTTTCATTGAAGTATGTCTTCAAAATGTGTATCCGAAACATCTGCGATTTGAACATCTTCCAATTCAACTTAACTACACAAAAACTACATGTTCATCTGAAATTTTACAATGCCGCTACAGTCCTCGATACTATCATTTCTAAAAGAGAGCATCGCTTCATCTCTCCTTATGGTTTTAAAACAATATCAACTGTTGTGTTTGCTCAACAAAAGTTCATCAATTCAAATTAACTTGAAAACACAAGTACAAATTGAATCTATCAATTCTAATTTTTACGAAAATTATTAGTGTTATTTCCTAAACGTAACGGATCAAGAATTCACGACCAATCAAAAAGACTTTAAAGGTCGAGTTAACAACTCGAGCTATAAAGGTCGAGTTAATAGTGTAGGAGTATGGGTAGGAGGCATATGTGATGCTGGACAAGTCGAACTATATGTAGGGGATGGGGAAGGGAAAAGTGGAAACGCCTAAAAATACCTATGCATTACTTTCTAATGCATCCGTCATAAAAGAAACTTTTAATACATATGACAGTTAAAAGAGCCTTTTGAACAGCTTCTAACAATACCGTATTCATAGAGTAAATCAATAATATTACTAAAATGTATGTACTGGACGGGTATTCGTTTATTCTAGCCTAGTCAAAAGGATTGGATGAACGAATACCCACCAAGTTTTATTAATAGTACCATCAAACAATCTTTGCACAAGTTATATAATTCAATAATGCACGTGTAGCAATAAAACCAATTTTTACTTATCAATCCCCTACAACTATAATTTATTAGAAGAAGTCAAAAGGGTTCTTCAGAAAAACATAGGTGCTGCATAGGTTTTACTTATAAATGTTACTGCAAAAAAAAAGAAAACACCATTCAACAATCGTTAACCTATGGACCCCAATCGCGGGTACCAAAATTATTCTATATCCATTCTAACGAATATCTCTGCCAATTCCTTTTAGATTATGAATTGCAACATTCCAGGGATAGGACAACGCTATGGAACTCACCAACGTTTATTTGTCGCTAGCAGACACACCACGTAAGTGGTTTAAAAATAATGAGGCAGTGATTACAACATGATAGATTTTACAGTAGCAGTTTACTGACACGTTCGTCACACCAAGAAAGTAAAACACAATAAGAAAACGTTTGAACAACCCTTGAGAATCGATAGTAGATGTACATTGCTGGAACAATGCCGATCCATCGAGAAAATGCGACAACACAGACTGGCCGAGACGATATTCTTCAAGCTATTGCCGAATATGGTATCCATTGGAGTCGCATCTACAGTGCTGGTAAAAAAAATTGCATCACCCGCGAAATCCATACTTTTTTAGCATTTATAAGTAATTATGAAATATTTAACGGTTCTTGCATCATATAATGCGAATTGGCATCGGTACATGACGCAAGCTATTGCGTAAGATTGCATCATCCTTCTACCTGTACAAAAAAACCGGTTGAATGTTCGACGCATTCATTTACGATCTGGACTTATGCGTTGCAGTATGTCGAAATACGTTCAACTGACACCACGAAGGAAGAGTGTTGCCGTTGCATTGGACAAAGAAGGATTGTCGTCACGTTCCATAGCAAAAAAAATAAACTGTTCGCAATCGACTGTTGTTCGACTACTGAATAAGCTAAAGAGCACCGGAAGCACATCAAGAAAGAGTGGCAGTGGCGCAGGACAGGTATTTGATACGACTCAGTCTTCGGAACAGACAATCATCTTCCACAGACCTTAGAACAGCATGGGAAAACGAATCGGGTGTTCACGCATCCATGTCTACTGTACGAAAACGACTGTGTGGTGCGGGTTTGGTGGCACGTCGACCACGAAAGAAGCCATTGTTGACCAAAAAAATGAGGAAACAGTGTCTAGACTGGGCAAAAGCTCACCAAGGATGGATTGTCGATTAATGGAAATCAGTTGTGTTTTCGGACGAGTCCAAATTCAATCTGCATGGGTCCGACGGACAGCACACAGTTAGACGCCTCAAAGAAGAGGAATATCATCCCGACTGCATTCAACATACAGTCAAGCATCCCGTATCCCAGATGGTTTGGGGATGTATTTCTGATCAAGGAGTTGGTGGGCTTCACTTTGGGCAAGGAACAGTAAACGCTCAGGTGTATATTGGCATTTTGGAGGAGAAATTGCTTCCTACTATCCGGGATCACTTTACTTCAGTTCCAAACGTCATTTTCCAGGATGATTCTGCTCCGTGCTATAGGGCAAAACTGGTAAGTAACAATTTAAAAACCTTCATCCTGCCATTAGACTTAAATTGACGTGAGGTTAAGTAATTTTTTTTTCTCTAAACTCACATGCAGCTTCAGAAATGGAAAAATGAGCATGGGGTCAGCAGTTTGCCTTGGTCCGGAAACAGCCCCGATCTCAGTCCGATCGAAAATTGTTGGAATAGAATAGGTGTAGAAGTGATGAAACATAAGCCAACATCACTTGCAAAACTCCGGGAATCAATAATTCGTGTCTGGCACCATGAACTCAGTAAAGAATACATTCATTCACTCATCCGTTCAATGCCCCGTAGATGTCAAGCTGTCATTAAAGCTAGAGGTGGACCAACAAAATATTAGGTTATATTTTATGATGTTCAAACATTTCCATGTTACTTTTGTTTATTTTTGAACAGAAAGAGTGTTACAATTAAAACCTCTACTTACTTTTTCGTCGTCCACTTGGCAACGTGGATGCACTTCACATTGTACTTGTTACAGTTTTGGCCATGTATTTCCATAAATAAAGTAAACAATTATCGGATTCCTGCTGTTAAATGTTTATTTCATAAGTTTTGCATAATTTCACATATATTCATCGTTAATCGATCGACCAAAACTTCTCACATATCCCATTGTTGTGAAAATGTGAGGGTGATGCAATTTTTTTTACCACCTCTGCATAGGCCGACAGACGGTTCTTAACGATCGCGTTTACGCGAGAATTACGAAAAACACGAGATCTGGCCATTAGCCTCTTCAGCAGGTCAAAAGGAATGTAGTATTTTGAATGTCTATCACTAGGAAAATGCTACCTTATGAATTTATTGATTGGTTATTGATTTTTTCAATTTATGAAAACTATATTAAAATGTAGTAAAAGTGTCATGAATTTCCCCGTATTATAATTAATATTAAATATTTCAATGAATTGTAAAAAAAAAAATATATAGAAAACATTCATGCATTTTTTATTTGGTTTTGATTTTTGTGATTAGCAAATAGCAAATAAAATAAATGTTAAATCTGCATTTGTGCCTTTTTGATGATTAATTCGTTAAAGTAATGTTGCATTTTAAATTTAAAATGGATTGTCGTATATAAATGTACTTACATAATGCTAGTAGTTTATTTGATATTTTGTTTTGTTTTGTTTCATTTAAGACATTTTTAAAATTAAGGTTTTCTAATATTTTAGCAATTATTTTTGTGGGCGATCAGTATGCTTGGCAGCTCTTTCATATACTTTTGAGGCCCTGAAAAGGACCTTTGAAGGAAATTTTTTTTCAGCTGTTGTTTCCAGTAATAAAACGGTCGGCGAAATATGAAAAAGATATTGTAGAGAAATAGTAGTCGTTTTTAATTTTTTTTTTGTTTATTTGCACGTAGGATGATAATAATGAGTATAAAATATCGATGTAGTCGACTGGGAAAACAGGTAAGTAGTTTAAAGTTTCTCAAGAGTTCAATAAACGAAATAAAGTCTTCGTAATATTCAAACAGTGTCAGTACGCTACCATAAACATTTGTAGCGCTGAGACCATTAGTCATTCACTTCAACAAATGGCATTCACTAATGAATCTTGGATTCATCACACATTAGTAGTTCACTGCATATTGAAGCACAATATCTGTAGCACTATTAACACTGTTGCACTTAAATAATGAAGCACTGTAATAATCATTTAACAATGAATTTATCACTAAGCTTCGACTGGAAGCTTGAAGTATTTCACTAATGCAGAGAATTGTATTATTAACTTCTTGACAAATATCTGCTTCAATAATAAGTAAATATGGAATGACTGGGTTCTGGCCACCACACACAGTTCTAATAAAATACATAAATATAAATACAATAAATGCGAGCGCTTTCGAGGTGATCTACACCTGGTTCTCAAGCGGAGAAATGAATAACATATTTCGAAAATAAGAAATGAGGTCCAACGGACCGTTGAGCTGGACAGAACCATTTGGGATTTAGGGGTGTTGGCATTGGAACCTGCTGCCAGGGGCTAAGAAGGGATCGGAGAGAGGGAGAGAGATGAAGGGAAACAGCGAATCTCAGATATGAAAACATTACCCAGTCCGCCCCATAGTGAACTGTACAAACTCGGCAATCTCCGTCCTATCCTCCATAATTTCCCGTAAGCTGAGCCGATACAGGATTAACTCCCATTTCGCCGTCAACAACAGCAGAGACTTAGTCCAAAAAGTCAGGGCCCTTTCGTTTGTACCCCATTACGTTTTCTTTTCCCTGGACGTGGATGCCTTATTCACGTCCATCACCTTTGATTTAATCTGTAAGTCCCTTTGTTTCTTTAATGTCAAGCACTATACTAGGTTCAGGGAGTGTATGCTTATTGCCAATATGATGAAACTTATTGATGCCTTATACCGAATGCAGGCCTTCTCCTTCAATAACAGCATCTACATCCAATCCAATGGATTATTCATGGGCCTTTCAGCTTCAGCCATGCTAGCCGAGATATGCATGTGTTACATAGAGGAAAGTGCTTATCTATTCTTCGATCTCCATCATGTGCACATCCCTCTATATGTCCGCTATGTCGACGATCTCCTCTTTTATGCAGCTGCAGATTCCCTTCAAAAAGTGTCTAACATTCTAAATTGCATGCATCCTGACATAAATTTCAAAATTGAGCATGAAACTGATCTATCCATCCCATTTTTGAACACATTGATCTCTGGGAAACATAATTCCTTCCAAACTGCCGTCTATCGGAAGCCTTCCCACATGGGCGTCACTCTCAATTTTCATTCTGCCTACCCTATTGCATTTAAGAGGAACATTGTACGCATGGCGGTCAATCGAGCTTTTTTCCTCTCGAGCTCCGAGCATTTGTTCTGGAGTGAGATCAATAAGCTGACCCATATCCTGTCCACTAACGATTACCCCACAAACTTCATCCAACATAATATTGCCACTTCCCTTAACCTAATATCCCCCCCCCCTCCGGCACAATTGCAGCTCCCGAAACGTTTATTTGTCTGTCCCCTACCACCCCTCCATCTTTCCAGCTCTAAAAAACATCCTTCGAGGTCTCAACATTGTACTCACCTCCCCGATCTCCCAACCCCTTAATCGATTATTATCCCGGGATCATTGTGACGACCGCGGCACCAACTCCACAGGCGTCGTTTACGCCATCTCATACATGCGCAACTCCTGCCGTTACGTCGGCGAAACACGCCAAGTTTTAAAAAAACGGGTTGCCCAACAATCCATTGCCGTCATTAAGGGTGATACTAATTATCTAACCTTCATTCATTGTCGTAATAACAATCACTCTCTGGACCTCCACAATCCCACCATCATTTGTCGGGAAGAGAACCATTTCAAGCACAAATGCAAAGAAACCTTCTTTATTATCACTGACAGGCTGTGTTACAACAACAACCTATCAGTTTTCACTATTCCCCAATACGGTTTCAACAAATAGTTCCAATCCCGGAAGCACCTTGCTTCCTCTCATTAACTTTAATTGTGTACTTGCTTTCCAATGCATTTGCCACCTTGGTCATCTTTTTATCTTCCCCCTTGATCCCAAATTTTCCCCTCGTGGTTTTCATATCTGAGATTCGCTGTTTCCCTTCATCTCTCTCCCTCTCTCCGATGCTTTTCACCGCTCTCCTTCTTAGCCCCCGGCAGCAGTTCCAATGCCAATACCCCTAAATCCCAAATGGTTCCGTCCAGCTCAAACGTCCGTTGGACCTCTTTCGTTCACTTAACTCGATATTATCTGCTTAACATTTAATCCTATTTTCACTTAGTTTCCTTTTAATACTAGAGCACTCTTGATTTAACACTTTCCATTCACTTTAATTCACACGAATTAATTTCTGCCAAATTAATTCCGTTTAGGCTTTCACTTCTGTTCAATTCAATTCTTTAATTCGTAGTATCACTAATTGCCTCCTTTGCTAAACCCGGTTGCCATTAATTTAGAAAGATATAACTTACAGTACTTGACGTTGTGGAACACCGGTTTAGGTCAACACATTTCGAATCCATTACTTCGAACTTGCCGCTCCAAGATCGCTACTCGGTCTGCATGCTGTCATCTATCTCATTCGACTGTCTAAGCACTGCGTATAAACTTTCTGCCAATCGGAGAGTAGCACTTCACGCAATCGTCATAATGACATCATGATTGAATCTTCACGATCCACGTCATAACTCACCGCTGATTAATGAACGGTCTGATTCTCATCGACCCGTTCTTTAACTCAAATAACTTCTATTTGGATTTGTTTACTTTTTAATTTACATTGGAAGCTCAAATCAAATAGCTCTCATTAAATAATAATATCTTATATTATTATCTCTTCAAAACTCCCCCTGCTTCTAATGTGGATTAAACTTTATTCTTTTGAAGGAGTCATTCCCAACAACTTAATAAACTTATTCATCTTTTGTGAACCTAGAGCATTAGTCAATCCGTCTGCTGTGTTCTTATTTGTTTCTACATAATAAACAATCAATTCTTTCTTTTCTATTGCTTCCCTTATTACATGATATTTGATATCTATATGTAGGCTCTTGCTGTGGTTGATATAGTTTGTGGCCAATTTAATTGCTGCCTGATTATCACAATATATG
>JAFIDM010074118.1:159915-172144 GCA_023159025.1 Thereuonema tuberculata | reverse complement strand
GAAGCCATGTCCCCCTAGTGGCGAAAGCTAGAGACTTGTGTTTTTAACTTTTTTTAAATTTTAATGTTTTAATTTTTAATCATTGTGTGCGGCCTTGATTAAGTTCTTTAATTGATAATTTTAATTTCATAATATCTTTTTCCAAGGTTTCACAGTCATTAAACTCAGACATTACATATAATTTTCTTTTCAAACGTGTAACCTTCAGACCATCTAATTTATTAAACTTTGCATCTAACTCTTTAATTAGTGCGTTGGTCAATCTCTTCCTTTATTAACAATTTGTAGTGATCATCTAGAAGCGATACTATTGTCCTATAAGCTTTCTCAGCTCTATCCTTTAGTTTACGTCTTTCAAACTTGTCTTCAAGACCCTCAATTTCAGACTGTGTCATATTAGCGGCTCTCCATAGCCCGTCGCGCATAAGCGCGTTCTTCATTCCAACACGCCATGATGCATAGTTATATCCGTGGAATATAGTAGCAATATATTTCCCATTGCTTTGACTTGCCATGTTGAATACACAGGATTTATCTGCAATGATAAACTTCTTACTCTTTGAACTACTTGTATCTTCACTGACGTCAATCTCATGAGATATAATTATCGTAAGTCAAGCCTATATACCCCAAAATTATCGCCGACTCGTGCAGTGGGGCCCATAACCACTGTAGAGAAATAGTAGTCTTTTTTTTTATTTGCACATAGGATGATAATAATGACTATAAAATGTCGATGTAATCGACTATAAAACAGGTAAGTAGTTTAAAGTTTCTCAAGAGTTCAGTAAACGAAAATAAAGTCTTCGTAATATTCAAACAGTGTCAGTACGCTACCATAAACATTCGTAGCGCGGAGACCATTAATCATTCATTCCAACAAATGGTATTCACTAATGATTCTTGGAATCTACACACATGCATAGTTCACTGCATATTGAAGCACATTATCTGTAGCACTATTTAACACTGTCGCACTTGAATAATGAAGCACTGTAATAATCGTTTAACAATGAATTTATCACTAAGCTTCGACTGGAAGCTTTAAGTATTTCACTAATGCAGATAATTGTATTATTAACTTCTTGACAAATATCTGCTTCAATAATAAATAAATAATTCACAAATAATTCCTTTTCTAATAACTACAACTTGAGTTATTTCGTTAATCAAGCACACTGGATTCGAAGCACAAACAAAGTTAATTATTTCTTCTTCGTATTTTATCACTAACGCAATTTATAATATCGGCGTTCACTTAACTCGATATTATCTGCTTAACATTTAATCCTATTTTCACTTAGTTTCCTTTTAATACTAGAGCACTCTTGATTTAACACTTTCCATTCACTTTAATTCACACGAATTAATTTCTGCTAAATTAATTCCGTTTAGACTTTTACTTCTGTTCAATTCAATTCTTTAATTCGTAGTATCACTAAATGCTTCCTTTGCTAAACCCGGTTGCCATTACTTTAGAAAGATATAACTTACAGTTCTTGACGTTGTGGAACACCGGTTTAGGCCAACACATTTCGAATCCATTACTTCGAACTTGCCGCTCCAAGATCGCTACTCGGTCTGCATGCTGTCATCTATCTCATTCGACTGTCTAAGCACTGCGTAAAAACTTTCTGCCAATCAGAGAGTAGCGCTCCACGCAATCGTCATAATGACGTCATGATTGAATCTTCACGATCCACGTCATAACTCACCGCTGATTAATGAACGGTCTGATTCACTTCGACCCGTTCTTCAACTCAAATAACTTCTCTTTTGATTTGTTTAGTTTTTAATTTACATTGGAAGCTCAAATCAAATAACTCTCATCAAATAATAATATCTTATATTATTATCTCTACAGATATAATTTCACAAAATGTAGCCAAGTACAGAATTCATAATTATTAATTACCATTTCGTATATCTTCCAATAACGCAGTGAATTGGGAATTGTACGAAATAGCAATTAATAATTACGAATTATGTATTGTCTTTCATATTGCAAAAATATATCTTTTAAATATTTCGCCGACCATTTCATTAAGTTATACATTATACATTGGATTTAAACATTACGATTGATGTTTTCAACTACTTCACAATATCTTCACGTTCGTATAGGACTAAACGGTTGTCGCATCTCTTCCACTTATATCCAATTTTATGAAGTAGACTATGAAGCGATTCTTTTGATCCTTTGAAATCCATTTCAGTCTTCAATACTTCGAATAACATTTGTAAGGTAGGATTTTTACCTTCAGCATAGAGATGATGGATGCAGCGGCGAATAAGGCATCGGTCAAAATCGTCTACATCAGTATTGGGCTTGCTCGTGGTCGCTTCTTTCCCGGAGTCAATAAGTCTTCCTTCCCGCGCACCTTGCTTTGTCGACGTATTCTAGTGATTGAGGCTTTGGATACTGCAGCTACTCTGTCTTGAACTCTTTCTAAAGGAATGAGAGGTCCTCCATTTATTAATTCTCTACGAAAATATTCTTCAACTTGCAATATAATTTTTTGAGCGCTGCTTCGAATAGCAATGTTTCTCGCCATTTTGTGAGAAGACATGGATAGAGGCTATTCTCGCGTCAATCACGTGAAATCGCGAAAAATCGGGATCGTCAAGATCCGTCTGTCGGCCTATACAGCTTACACATCTCAGTCAATTGAACAGAAGGAACAGCAAATAACAGTCTGCAGCAACAATTCCAACAAATGATCGCTCCAATAACAACATCAAACTGTCATTTTCTTTATTTGTTGTTTAGAGGTAGTGCCCTATATATCAATCGGAATTCAGACGTTTCTTGCGCTTATCGACTGCTTCAAATTCGCCATTTTCAAATGCTGTTCCAGTGACTTTTGACGCTCAGTGATGAAATATTCATAATGGACAATCTTGAGCAATGTAGATACAATTACCTAAGACTGTACTTATTTGTTTTTAAAAAAAAAAAAAATAGGTTTCGAATGGCAGTTGATAAAATGTGTTATTTTTTGTTTGTTTACATGATGAACTCGAAGACTTTTAAAATACTTCTCCCCCCCCCCCCGCCTTTGTTTGAATTCATATAGAAAGGTTACTTATTCTAGTTACCGTATCAAAAGAAATTAGGCCCAGAATACCGCAAATGTAATTTTGAATTGTTTTTCCCCGTTATTGGTCATTAGATGCAAATTATCATCTAATATTAAAATTATATATTTTGTTTTCCTTTTTCTTTACGACTCCTCGGGAGTGAAATTTATTACAACAAAGTATCTCTACGATACAAATTTAATTCACAAATTTAAAGTGATTCTCGTCAGTAAGTCAACACTGAAAATTCACCTCATTCACACTGGAGACTGCAAGATTGTGTGTTGAACTGTATTCGTGGCATTCGATGACGCTTACAGTTCACTATTCACATGATCTTATTGTTATGAAACATGCCATATTGCCCACAGGGAGTTTGTCGCAGTAAGCAGTAGAAGCGAGAAATATACATTTCCGCTTGTATCAACAACATTTTAAAAGAAAGTTCGAGAAGTTTGTATTCTCGATATACTCAATAGGTTATTGCTAACTTCCTATCTGTCACGAGCACGAGACCCAATCCCACAAAATGAACAAAGCCATTTTCAGCAGAAACATTGACTATATTACACCCAAGTGGTATTGTGAAACATACTGATGGGCTTCTTACACAAATAAGTAAGGATATTGCAGCCGAAAACAGAGGGCGATGATGATAATGATGAAGATGAACCTTCAGAACATGAACCTTATTATTTGTCATCTGAATAAGTGTAATGAACAAACTAATAAACTACATTTTCTTAAGAAAATTGTATCATTTTAAGAAAACATGTCCTATTTTATTTGTTATTATTACAAATTCTTTTCAGGGACTAGTGGAACAGTGATAAAATATTTTAGACCACTTTTGGGATCAAATTTCTCTTAGTGTGACCTTCGCAGTGACCCGTGTTTCATTCACCGATCTAGCAAGAGACAATTCTCCCTACGTGTAGACAAGAGTAATCGCAGTCGGGATTCCGATCTGCAATTATTCGACAGAAGCATTGTTTTTCTTGTTTATTAGTAAAGTTTCACCAGCAAAGCACGATCATATAAATTTAGCATAGCGAAGATTTAACATCACGCACCACTGCGCAAACGTAGTACATTAGTCGGATCTACAACGATGTTCGTTTTCATATATCCTTCAACCTATGACTTAAATTTATTGCGTTCTGCGTATTTTGTCATTTTTCCCTCTGATGGCGAAAATTTGAACATTTTCTTTTTATATAAAGAACCTAGAACATCAAAACCTCCACGGTCTAAATAGTGTTGACAACAAATTTGGTGGAGTTTGGTAGAATGAGGTTTTGGTAAGTGGGCACTAAATACCCTTTCCTTAATTTTGGCCGCCTGATATAGCTAGATTATTCTAATATTCAACACCTTATACCTCTTTCTTTTACTCAAATAAAGTAGCAAAATTCCCTTACCGGCTGTACGTTCAAATTTCCCTGATTTTTTTTTTATCTTTGGATTTTAATATAAACAATGCATCCAAATCTTCTAAGATGCTTTACGTCTAAATTTGAAATGAACTTAATTTAGATTTTTGATTGAATTTCGTCATGGATAGTTTTGTACAGGTAAACAGCTGTTTCTATCGCAAATGTCCAAAAATCTGATAGGAAATTTTGATTCAACCAGAATGTTCTTGCGTAGTTCACAAGAGTTTGATCTAGCCTTTTATGACATCATTATAAATTAAAAATATAGAAAAGTTAGTTCTAAATTAACTAAATTTACAAAATTAACTACTGTCATGAACAATAAAATTGAAAAAGAAAAGAATTACAAATAAAAAGACTCACTGAAATTAAAATATATACATGTTCCACTTAATGTTCGAATGGAATGTACGTGTACTTGAAAATTTGAGTTCATTTCATCTATGTTACTGTGAATTCCAATCTGAAATAAGTTATAAGAAAATAAAATTAAACAAACTGTTTTTTTAACTAACATGAAATTGTGAAACAGCCTATATTTTTTTTATTTAAATGTTCAATAATAATTGTGAATTATTATTAAATCCTGTTCCGTGTTATTAAGACTTCAAATCAGTTAGAAAGAATGTATGTTTAAAAAAAATATCTATTGTTAGAAAGCCATTTTAGGTATAAGATAGTGTGTCACTACAAAGAATATAACAGTATACAAATAAAATTAATAAACAACATAATTAGTAAAATTAAAAAAGGCAATATTTTTATAAACAAATTAAACAGTTACTTCATTTTTTATATCCAATATCTTTTACGGGCATTGTAAAAGATACAATAGTTTGAATGGAATTAAAAAAAAACAAATAATTCTTATACTGAAAAATCTAAAGGATGAGATTAATGAATTCTAACTATTAGAAGTTCTCATTTGAATAAATAACATGCTTTCTCAAACTTTTCTATATTCATAAATAATGTGCTGTGCTATCTCTGTTATTCCAAAGTTACAAGAAGAAAAGGCATTAATATTTTATTACATTTTGCCAGATTTGTCTTAATTTCCATGTCCTGTTAAGACTTCAATAAGTTTACAACAAATAATCAACAACGTTATCAATTAACATTATAATTGAGAGATAAGTTTTCCAGTTTACTGGTTTTTGTCAAAAAGAAAAATTTAGTGATTGAATCCTGTGATTATTTCAACCATTCATTATTTCGCGCTGCATTTATACAGCTCTAAATCAATTGCTTTGCTGTCTGATATAGATAAAGAAAAGTTATAGGAATATCATCAGCGACTGCTGCCAATTTTGCGTTTTTCCTGTTTCTTCATTGCTTAGATGTGCTTTAGCATAAAAAAATCTGAGCTTCTGTGCTCCATTTTCTATCATTTGTTCTTTTTTTAAAATTAGACTTCTGCATACTTATGGCTGATTAAAGCATCCTTAGAGTAGCTCCAGATTTTCGATATGATATTAGGCTGTTCAATAGTAGTAACCCATTTAACAGCACAATATAGATCCTCAAGCTCTGCCATGAACACGCAGGAAAATTACATTTTAAAATATGATGAGATCTATTATTATCTTGAACTCCCAAAGAAGTGTTAAGAGTCGTGTGTATGCAGGATGTAAATGAAAACATGCAACAAACTTCTTGTGCTTACAGGAGTGTGAAATGGAACAACAAGGAACATTGGTGCGGAAACTGGATGTGATTTTATACCCCCTCTTTTAAATCACTTCAATATTTTGAACTGGTCGGCATGTTCTACTTAATGCAAAACAGTAGATCGTTGTGAATACCAATGTTGTCGCTAGCGCAATTTATAATGACCAATGAAATCAATAAGGCTCTATGTCAGGCTTATTTAACATTCTTTGCTTACTCAGGATATATCAAGGACAAAATGACTGCATTTAATTTTGCTGCAACGCTTGCATCGAAGTTGATGTTACTTATAGTGGCGTATCATCAATTAACGCATGTACGCCCAAAGTTTTCTGTTGTAAGGAATGTAATGAATTCAAAAGTATAATGAATTTGTTGATACACAAATATTTTATTGTATCTATACGAGAGAGAGTAATATGACTTAGTAATATGGGTAGCAATATTTCACAGTAATATGAGAGAGTAATATAGCATACAGCTATACAGCGAAGAAAGGTACAAAGAGCATTCCTGTAAGCTGTCTTTCCTGTTTTTCCTTCTGTGTAGCCGCGCAGAAGCTGGCCGTCTTTTTATTACACTAGCCAACAAATTTAAACGAAATTTTTCGCCCTTAAATGAAACAGCTAATTCTTATAAATTTCCAGCTGCCGAACGCGAAAATGACAATGACAATTTAAAATTGTCTACAGTTTATGAATAATATGCAATGGTTTTTGATGTCCGTAGTATAGCAATAAATATATTTACCTCATGTATTGGTGTCCGCTTCTACTCCCGGCGTCGCTTATATGGCTTCTGAGGATTATCCTTAGAAACGATTCCAAAGTAGTCTGCCAACATGAAAGAAGACCACTTTCCCTGTTATCGTTCTCCAACGATGCGATTGCCTGACGCAAACATTCCCAATTCTCATTACTAACCAACCCACAGATATCGGGGAAGAAATCTAAGTGGGAATGGAGCATATGTATCTTATGTTTCTATATGTCACAGTCAATTTTTATTATTTAGTTCTTTGTATCTAGTGGGCATAAAGTAACGTGAGTTGTTCAAAGCCTTCTAGCAAGGAATGTATTGGACGAATCGTAACAATATTCGGTGAGCATACAGAGTGGAAAATGCGGTATTGATTTCAAAAGAAAATAGTATCAAAAGTTGCCATTAGGGGAAAATGTGGCGTTGCAAAGGTTGTAGTACATATGATTAATAACTGATTAATGTGTAATTGCCAAATGAGACAGCACACATCAAGTTTCGTAAAAATATAGACAACGTTTATTGGTAATTACAAATAAGCTTTCATATTTGTGATGTTGCACGTGCTGTATACGGTGCAAGACATGTTGATGATGGTTTGCAACATGTCAGAAAAGATTTGTCGCACCTGTAATGTAATTCGATCTTTCAATGTCGGGGTATCGGAACATGACCTTAATTCACAATGCTTTTAATAAATCCCCACAGCCAAAAGTCAGAGATTGAGATCTGGCGACCTGGCCATGGTGTGGGAAATGCATGACTAAAGATACTGGTGTCAGAGAAATGTTGCTGCATTTCACGCTGTACCTGGCATCCGATGTGGGGTGGTGCACCATCTTCTATAAAGATGATCGAATCGAGACATCCTCTTTGCTGCAGTTGTGGAACCACAAAGTTCTTTACCATATCGCAATACCGTGAAGCATTGACGGAACAGATCAATGGTCCTCGTAAAAATTTCTTCGTAAAAATAAGGGCCCATGATAAACGATGACGTAAAGCCTTAAGTTTTCCACACAGTTGAGTATAGGATATCCATTCGCCGAAATTTTGCCCGTGCACTGCTGGTGCCCTGTACATTCGTCCTCTTCTGTTCCACAACAGCAGTTGCCACTTCTTCAACGTGTTGGCGTCCCCGACATTGTTACACTGCTAGAGTTCCAGTTGTTTCAAAGAATTGAATCATTTTTCGTTGATTTGTTATGCTGATCGGTCTTCTTCATAACATCTTCAGCCGCCGAAATTTCTGCAGAGCAGCACTGGCATTCTCGTCCCGGTGATATTATAGCTTCACCAAAAACCACAATCACATAAGTAATGGAAAGGCAGTTCGTCGCCGAGTGATGTGAATTCTCCATGCCTTTCTTTTTATCTTGATCGCTCCACACGTAATGCGTTTATGCAAATTAGTGCGTTTCAAGCGCAACATATTCCCCTGTTGGCGACTTTTGGTACTATTCTTTTTTTTAGAAATCGAAACAGCATCTTCCAGTCTGTTCATTCACCGAATGTTGTTACGATTCGTTCAATACATTCCTCGCTAAAGGGCTCTGAACACCTAACATTACTTTACACCTACCCGATAGTTGTCTCTCCTAGCATTTCCAAGAAAGTTTGCTGACACCAGAGAAAACGCGTTGCAAGCTTTCTTCTCATTGCTCTGTAGTACGCTGATTATTATTCCTTATTCTTTTTTCCTTATTAGATAATATTCTGTTAAAACAATTCATTGAGGAGGAAAATACTACTAAGGGAATTATAAAATCTGATGCCCAAGTGCACCAAACTTCAGTTAACTTTGATGACTGCAGTTTGGACGGAGCTAAAATTAGTGTGGGGGGGTGCTGCTCCAGAAAAATTTGAGCCTTTGTTTTAAAATTGTGTGAAAGGAAACAAACATGTATAAAAGCAAATTTACCAAGTTTCTGAATAAATTTTCTTTTTCTACATGTTTCCTTTCACACAATTTTAAAACAAAGGCTAAAAATTTTTCTGGAGCAGCACCCCCCCACTAATTTTAGCTCCGTCCAAACTGCAGTCATCAAAGTTAACTGAAGTTTGGTGCACTCGGGCATAAGTCTACTATTTTCCGAACTTAGGTCATAATTTAACAATTAAATACTCCAGACATCAATCTTCATTCTTTCAGGTCATGTTCCATTCCAAGGGCATTCATCAGGCCCTGTACATTATTGCAGTTCACAAGGTGATTTTCGTTTCGAAAATATGGAGGAAATTGCTCATGACGAGCACGAAATGAAGGCACTTGCATATTTTCTAAAAGAAAATTCCGTTGCTGAAACATTGCTGCCAATAACTCCGCTTTTTCCTTTGACAGATCCAGGTCCCGAATATAACGGTTGAGTTCTTCTTGTGTAATCGTGTGTGGTGCAGAAAACGCAGCCTGGTAGACGTATTCATGATCATCCTCAGATTCCGGAGACATTGGTTCGTCTCCCTGCTCTGTAATCTGTCTATATTCTAATCAAAAATAAAAAAAAGATGATGCCAATCGAATTCTCTATCAATGCTAACTTCAGATATCTTCTGCAACCATATTTGCTTGAATCAGAATTTTTTATCCTTCGTTTGCTTCTGAGACAGATAGATTTGTGTTTCTGAGTATAACCAGAAAGACAAACAAAAAAGTTCAAATAAACATTGGTCCGGAAATGAATAGTTTTCTTAAAAAACGTACTTGTCATTATTCAGTGAATGGTTGTTTGTTGATGCGATAAAACGTATTGTAAAATAGTCATTAAGGAAAACATAGATATAAAAAAATAGGAAAAGAATGATTTAATAAATATTTATGAAAAAAAAAATTACCAAAAAATTAATTGGGTGCGGAGGTGACCAAGCATGCATTGAATAATGAGAACTTCGTTTTTTCGCGAAAACTATTCATTTCAAGTACTATTAATTTTTTTTTCAACACCGTTTATTAATTCAGTCTTTCTCTATTTTGTATATCTATTTTTATTAATGAATATTTTAAAATATATTTTATCGCATCATACTGTGCTAACAAAAATAATAATAAAAAACAAGAACCATACATTGAATAATGAAAACTATTCATTTCTGGACACATGATTTGAAAAATGATACGTAACATATTCTACTTTTTTTCTTCATCCATTCTTGACCCATCAATTGATTTTTCTCTACGAAAACTTGAGAGAAGAAGATAGTTGTATCCTTATTGAGAGCTCTGGTTAGCTCCAACTAATAAAGGAAATCCTACGAGAAGCAGGAAATAGGTTATTTTTTGCTTGGAGAGAAGGATTTCGTGAAGAAAAAAAATTAATCCAGAAGAGAGTGAAATTTATCAAGCAAAAATCCATGATATAGCATCAACAAATGAATAAGTAAGAGAAAGCTATGATGAAACATCAAGTTTTTAATAAATAACGGTCAATGAGATCACTAGAAAACAATCTCTTTATTCATTATATTTCATTTCTACAAATCTTCAGATGAATAATAACAGGAAATAATATAACTCCTATCTGCAGAATTCATATACAAAATGAATTTATAATCAAACAATCTTGTACAGAGTATTACGTAAATAAAGAATTGATAGCATAATATAATAGTCTTTTGTACGTAAAAGCAATACTGTTATCATGAAAAGTTTCTTCGATTATCATTTCAGTTCTTCGAGAAACGAAATATAATTAATAAAGGGTTTGTTTTAAAGTGAACTAGTTGACAATTATTTATTAAACAAATAAAGATGAAGTTCATCTATACTAGTTTTTAATGCTTGCTCTTTTTAAAAACAGAGAGAAATTGGATTGACCTAAACTTTTATTTTGACAATAAAAAGAAGTATCGCACTTCATTCCAGATAGTATAACATTTACATTATCCCAGCAACAGAGAGAGATGAACGAATAACTTAAGTTTACTGTTGAAAATGCTTCTCACTTTGCCTGAAGGAAGGTGTTTTGATTGTAATGTTCTTCTACAATGGACTGCAGCAGCTGATTGCGTTAATTTCGAGGCTGTAAGAACGAATGTATGTTCGCGTTAGCCAATGTGATAATATATTCAAATGCTGTGTGGAGATGCTGGGTTCAGTTCTCGATCTAGGCGGAGGTTGACCTAAACTTATTCCTGTTGGTTCAGTAAATGCCATGATCCTTATCTCTAGCGACCCGAATGGACTAGCAAACCTGAAGTGGGATTCTTTAACTATGAACTTTTGTAAAAGTCACATAATGGCAAATTTAACGTGGGTCAGTGAGCGACGATGTTAGTTAGGTATAAATTAAAGAAGTAAAAACATTTAAAGATTCACTCAACTACTTTGGAATTTTCGTAGGGGAATCAAAAACAGACTGTTCCTTCTGGGCGAATCTATCTGATTCGCCCTTTAATCAAAGCTCAGTGGGATTAAAACAAACATATACAAAGGACAAGCATAAACAAAAA
This sequence comes from Thereuonema tuberculata, assembly GCA_023159025.1. NCBI lineage: Eukaryota > Metazoa > Arthropoda > Chilopoda > Scutigeromorpha > Scutigeridae > Thereuonema > Thereuonema tuberculata. The sequence goes on along the minus strand of JAFIDM010074118.1, from coordinate 160,751 downwards.
CAAAAATGGCCCTTTAATTAGGAAGCATGAAAATACAAATTAAGAATAAAAAAATAGTAAATTAATTCCTGCTTGCATACCACTTAATATAATTTATTAATGATTAATAGAAAACTTTAAAAACTTCATTTCTTTAGTTCCTTGTAATTTAAAGATAACTTCTTTAGTGAAAAGTATTAGGTTAATCAGGCTATTCCTTTGTATTCAGACGAAAACACATGATTTGTTGAAGAAATGCGCTTTTATTTATCATTTCTTTAGTTCCTTGTAATTTAAAGGTAACTTCTTTGGTGAGAAGTATTAAGTTAATATTAATATTATATGCTAATGTTAATATTATATAAATAGTTAATATTATATAAACACCGCAACTTACTCCTGATACATCTTTTATTTATAATATTTCGTCATCTATTAGCGAGCTTGAATTCATCAGACGAAAGAAAGGGATATCTTATCCCTCTTCTTAAATTTCATATACATAAAAAGAAGAATTTCATAATTCTGATTTAAATAAACAATAACAATTTGTATTTAGGGTAATGAATTGTGCTGTATAACAATAAATGTAATATGTAAAGTTTCCATACTTTTTTAGTAGATCTTTCCTACTAAAGCCTCTACTATTAAATATTCTAAACATCTCACCAAATTTAAATGTAAAAATCTACATTTAATACAAAAAGCAAATTTTCGAAAAGATTACGTCTTTTCTTTCTCAAGCCTTATATAACAATAATTTGAAGAACAATACTCTAAATTACAATAAATTCCTCGTGAAAATATAAATAATATATGAAAATAATACCAATCTTTGTTTCTTTAACAATAATATA
>JAFIDM010074118.1:124522-134915 GCA_023159025.1 Thereuonema tuberculata | reverse complement strand
TGGCCGATAAGGTATTTCGAAATATTGCTGTATGAAGAAGAGTAAGAATTTATTGATTGCAGTATAATTACATTATCACGGATTACTTTACTTAAAAAATGCTTGGTATTATTATGATAGGTAACACACGTAAATTGTTAGCTTCATCAGCTCCGTCATGTTACTGACAACTCCGTCACATGGACTTGTGATGGAGCTGTCTGTGACGGAGTTGATGAACATGTACTAATTTACATTCTGGGGTTAGAATTAAACTCCGATTACGACTGTATTGAGTTTACAACAATTCAATAACATTTTCCAACAAACTATTTAAAATTTGCACTCCTACTGAGAAACTACAATGTTTAAATGCCTGACAGAGTTGACATATCATTAAAAACAAATATTAGTGTAGAAACTAACGATTGTTGTAGACACTCCTTCTTTTATCGCTCTTTCCCCGCCCAAGGCGATCACGTAGCATAGTGAACTAGCGAACATCTAGTAGCGAATTTAGTAACTTTTTCGATGATTAAAGCTCTTAAGTGGTTAAAATCGTTATGTGTGACGGAGTCGATTACAAAACAAGTTACTCACTTTCATTAATTTATTAAAAATGCACTACTATATTTCTTGATAAGAATGTAACACAGAATAAAATATAGTTACCAATATTTTTTACGAAATAAGCACACTTTTAAGAATGTTTCAAAATATGAAAAGTAGTTAATTCAGCCGAGTTACAACGCAATTACTGCTGTATTAGGCAGCAAAATATTTTTTGGACAATTATTTTTTAATAATAAAAAATTCTCAGTTATTTAAAAATTATATTTCAGTCCCAATTTAAAATATGGTAAAAAAAAATTCTTTAAAAAAAATATTTAACACTTATATTACATCAAGTTTCATAAATTGAACCATTTCCAGAGAACGATCCATTGATAGATTTTCTTTCTTTTAATAAAATGTGTTGTCTTAAAAAAGAAATGAAGGCCCATGCCACCACAAAGCCTTTGGGCCTTTGTTGCATCAAGAGACACTATCGAGCGTTGCATCAACAGGATTCTAGTCAGTCAGAATATTTTAAAAGAACAGGCATCAAAATGGCATGCATTTCTGAAATAAAAATAGCAGTAAACGTTTTTCAACGACTTGGACGGCTGCTAATTACAGAGAAAAAAAAATCATCGAATCGATAGAGATATTTGCAGTCTGTGTGCTAAGCTTGCTGATGTCGATAAAATTGTCTTCTCATCAATATAGCTGTATACTATCCCAATCTTGGCTGGTATTACAACTATTTTCATTTTTGCCTGAGAAAATGCACACGTAAGTCTTTATCACTGTACAATGCACAAAAATGGATGCTGTGAGTCATCGCAAAAAAACATACATAATGTATGCAAACGATAACTGTTGGACGAGAATTTCGCAGTGATGATAATTCATGACAACCATTCAATTTCAATCATATAATTTTTGGAATGCTGCATTATTGCTTCATCAATCTTAAACGAGGAAATATTATCATCATCATGTGTTTACCTATTGTAATTCCAAAAAGTTAGTCTTGCCAGAATCAACTATTATACTTGACTGAGCAGCACTTACATGACTATGTCTGTGCTCAAGTAAATTTAAATGAATTGTATGCCCACTTCCTCAATTCCTTGTGTTAAGTAATTTAATTTTTTTTTATTTATTTTGCTCAACGTGCAGTAGATACATAAATGTTAAGATGACCAGAATATGCAATCTGTACACACTTCCAAGGGCATACATTTGATGGAAGTATCTTAAGATGCATGCAGTAAGGCCAACAACAAAATCATCAGATCCTCATATACAGGGTGATCAAGAAATAGCAGGTGTTCGGAGCCCTGTAGCATGTTAAGTACTGAACGAAATATAACAAAATTTGGCCACCATACACATTAAAGTGTGCGGTTTCGATTGTCAAGAAAAAAAAATTAGTACCAAACAACGCCGATAGGGGAAATTCTGGCGCTGCGGTCGAAAAATGCATCATGAATTTTGCATATACGGGTACCTTGTGACACGATATCGAGATAAAAGGAGGGGTTGCGGGAATTCTAGTCATTCTGCAAGAAGTCGTCCGTCCATGACGTTGTCACTACGTGATCTTGCCTTATTAGTCAAGCTGTTTTATCCGCGGGATGAAAATGCCAATGCTGCTCTTCGTGAATACAGGCAGTTAAAACAGTTACGTAAAGGACCGATGTCCATAACTAACTTATGAAGAATGGTTGAAAGATTTGAAAGAACAGGAACTCTTGGTGCACAACCAGGCCAAGGACGTAAACGAATCAAGCAGAAACAAGTTGAAGAAGTTGCAACTGCCGTTCAGGATCAGGCGATAGCTAATAAGCAGGGTACCAGCAGTGCACGTTTAATATCACGACAAACAGATAGGGTAAAGTGATCAAACCCTGGCACCTGACCAAATACTGGCACTCTTCGTAATAACTGGTTCAGCTGCAATACTATTTGCTGAATTATTGTTTTACAGTGCTCACGAAATGCTGATATGTTTCGGTTTCATAGTTAGCTAACTTTTTTATCTTAAGAGAAAGCGTTTGATAGACAATAACGCTAATTAGGTGGTGCTGCATTACCGTTCATACTGTGTTTCAAGTTTAAGTTCGGCGGGACTTACAAGCTGACTCTGAAGACTTTCGAAATGACAAATGGCAAGTACTGAGAAGCAAAAAGAAAGAATCGGCAGTGCGGGTAAGTAATTCATGGTTTAAAGTTTACGATTTCAATCTGTGTTTTGTATAGTTTATGTTTACTTATGAGAGAAAATAAAAACCTTTGTGAGATGCAAATCGACCTAACACTGGCACTTGTCGACCTAAAACTGGCATCTCGTGTCTTATTACTGGCACCCAATATCAATCAAATACTGGCAGTGCCAGAATAAAGACATGTCAGCTAATTGTGATTATTCTAGGTTCTCTTAAAATATTTGTGTAGCCTACAGCAAATTAAATTTGCATAAGCTTGTCCTACACTTAACAGTCAACTGTTAGGCCTATGCATTTTTTAATATTTTTTTTTAGTTAATTTCTTTGAACCTTAAATTAAGCAAAACAACTTAATGTGCTAATTTTTCCTGAACCGCCTAAATTTAGAATATTATTTTGGAAAATGTACAAATATCGATAGGCTATTCGGTAGTCTACATTTTAAATGTAAACAAATATCGGTGCGAACCAATTTCCGTAGTCTTTTGGTCTTAATTGCCAGCATGCACGAGCAGGAATTGAACAGCCGTCTTTCAGATTAGAAGTCTGACGCTCTAGCCGCTCGACCAAAGTAACATGGTCGTTCGACCATAATAACCTAATATTTGATCCAGCGGCTAGGATGTCGACTACTAATCTAAAGTTCGATGGTTCGATTCTCTCTTGGGCATGGTAACATTTAAGTCCAAAAGGTAACGAAAATAGGTTTGCATTTATATTTATTAAAGTTATTGTGACGAGTTGGCATCGTGTGTTGTTTTAAGTGTAAAAAAAATAAACTTAAACCTACTTAAAATAATGTGTTTTTGTTGTCCTATTTTGAAAGTTTTTTACGTGTGTACCAAAAATTAGCCCGGCTCCAAACATCCCAAATAGAACATTCCAGTGGCGAACCAATCAGCACCAATCTGGACTCCCCTACCGGACACAAGTGGAATCATTGTTTCCTTTGCTTTCTCTTTTTGAATATGTATTGAATTAGTCGATTTTTAATTTTCTTTTTTCTGACTGATGACATCCACGCTCGTGCGATTAAACATGTACATGTTGCAGTTTTATAAATTAATTTTTAATCTTAATTTAATGTGTGTAAATGGAAGCACTCAAAAATAAGGAAGACAATGAAAAGGCAAAAGAAGAAAGAAAACGAAAGAGGGCTGAGGCTTAAACAGTCCACAGACCCAAAAAAACAAGAAATGGGAAAGAAAGCATGTAGTTTGTCAAAGAAACCCACAACAAATAAAAGCACAAAGTGACCGTGCAGACTTAAACATGACTTAAAAATCCCTCAGTTCGTTTGACTTTTTAAAATAACATTTATATTTAGCCTCATATATATGTCAAATTGTAAAGTTTTATTCCTAAAGTATTTATGTTCATTTGGTTTTAAACCAAAAGAAAAAAAAATTCTGGAGATCTTTTTGACAAGTGGTTTAAAATTAATTCTGAAACATTAATTAGGCCTCTATAAAATAAATATGAAAAAAGTGGGCTATAATCAAATTAGGAATTATCCATTGCTTAATTTAAGATGAAGTGTAGGCTATTAAAGGCTTGAATAACAAAGTTGACCAATTACTGGCAGAGCCAGAATAAAGACAATGCTGTGCCAGTATTAAGACTATAAGTGCCAGTGTTTGATCAACTTAAAATTTTTTGATTTTTGGTTATAATTAATTCTAATCTGTATTAACTATTTCAAATTCTTACAAGTTCAATAGATCTAACCCAGATATAGTGGACTAAAGCAAATAACCCTCAAAGTTCACTTCATAACATAGGCTAACAGTAAAAATTGAAAAGTTGGTGCCAGTAATTGATCACTTTACCCTATCCCGTTGTCGGCGGAGCAGAAGATATTGCGTGAGATTCTGAAATTTTATCCTTTTAAGATAACACCCGTTCAAGAATTGCTCCAAGGAGACAGAAATACCCGATTAGAGTTTACTTTGAGATTTTTGGCTCGTTTGGAAGTGGATGACGAGTGGCCGTGGCGGATATTATGGAGCGATGAAGCTAACTTCCATGTGCACGGTGATATCAACACACAACTGCCGTTTTTGGGCTGATAAAAATCCACAGGTTGGTCAAGAGATCCTCTTACATTCGCCAAAAGTCATAGCTTGGTATGGGTTCACTGCTTCTTTTATCATCGGCCCGTACTTTTATGAAGAAATTGGTAGAAATGGACTAGTTACTTGTTCGGTCATTTCCGACAGGTATGCCGATATGCTCGAGAACTTTGCGAAAGCTCAACTGCAGCTTAGATTCTTTGATTTTCATGCAAGATGGTGCGCCACCGCACATCGGACATCGGGTGAAGGATGTCCTGCGTCAACTTTTCACAGACGCTGGAGTAATTAGTAGTGCATTTCCCATGAGTTGACCTCTGAGGTTCCCTGATCTAAATCCTTGCGATTTCTTGTTGTGGAGCTACTTGAAAAGCATTGTGTATCAAGGACATGTTCCTGATATTCCTACTTTAAAAGATCAAATAACGTTACATGTAAGACGAATAAATGCCGATATGCTGCGAGCCACCATCGAAAAGCTCATGTAACACATGCAATTAGTGGTACATCAGGCTGGTGGTCACCATAAGCCTTATTTGTAGGTTGCTATAATAAACGTTTTTCATTGGTATTTGATATGTTGTTATTAACTGTTGGCATTGGTAGTTCTGTATTCTTTTTTCACAGATTATGCACTTGCAGCGCCAGAATTTCCCCTATCGGTGTTGTTTGGTACTAATTTTTTTTTCTTGACAAATCTACCTCTTGTTATTTCTTGATCACCCGGTATATATATATATATATATATATATATATATATATACTAAAATGTAAGTATCTCAACCGAGAGGTAATATATATATATTTATATATATATACTAAAATGTAAGTATCTCAACCGAGAGGGAAGAGAGGATCTGAGACAATATTTATTTACTTGTTTTTGAGGTCTTACCAAAAATCCACAAGCCGATGAAGAACGGTTTAAAATTTAAAATATGATCCATTATTGCATGTAGAGGAAATACCATTATGAAACTAAGTTATTATTATTTTCAGGTTTCACAATGTCTTTGAAATCTTCCTATATCCATTTTATGCCTGTATCACCCTTCTCCATTCCTCTCTATTTTCCCAAGCCCCATCCTCTAATCTTCTTTCTTTCATTACTTCATTTATTCCTTGCAAGTTTTGGTCTTCCCCTCTTTCTTTTTCCTGTTGGTATCCATTCATGTATCTTCTTCGGCAATCTTTATTCTTTCATCCTCTTCATATGACCAAACCATCTTAATTGACCATTTTTACAGACTCTAAAAGTTAATAATTCATAATTTAGAAAGCATAAACGCTTAGTTTTGGCAACAGCGAGCATTTTCTCAAAGACATTAGAACCCATGCCTTCCAAATTGATTCTGGTTCGTGTCGTTTGAAGTCATACAACTTTACAGATCACTATTCATAGAACTTATTGAAAAGGCCCTTTAACACTCCATTGACGTAAAGAAAAAAGACAATGACACCACATCTCTCAAACTTGATCCGGTTTCGATCTTTGAACTTGTTTGACACCTGTTCATGCTTCAGATTCGTACATTCAAGGATAAAGTTTATTTGCAAAATAAAGTGCTGTTCAGGAAATCCCATCGTCGGTACTACTTGCGAAATGTGTTTGATTTTCTTTGATTGTTTTCATCATCATGGGACGCATTTATCATCGGTTTGCTAACTAAATATCGGCTGACATGACATTCGTTTAGCTTGATAGACTCCACTTCCGTCCAGGAAACCTTAGGAAAGGGAAACTCCTCATCTGATTAGCGGAACTTCTGAACGCCATCCTTTACTGTTTGTTGTATAGTAGTAAGTGAGCCTTTAATCCCTAGCCCTAATTTTGACAAGACTAAGCATAGCGCAGTGTGCTTTAACTCTTCCACTTTTAACACATCATAGATCAGATCCGCTAACAAACTTACTTATTGTCTAGCTGAATGCTGTTCGTTTTTTCTCTTACTTTCATCTTCGCTCGAATCTCTCATAATGAGAAATTGTGAGGCACAATGCTAATCTTAAATGACGGTATTCCAAGAGGAGACAAAACAACCAAACGGCTTAAAACAAAAAAACAAAGGTACAGAGACCAAATTTTCTGAGAAATCACATAACCACGCTCTGCTACCAAAATCTGTCACGTGGAAACTGGGGACCAAACTCACTGACCCTGCTGGGCCCGGAAAGGATCAGAAAGAAATAAAGCAAAGCTAGTAACAGACTAAATAAATACACAGAATCCCACTTAAGCTAAAAGTAATATAACAATTTAATGGAATAAAAATTACAAGGATACAAATAACAAGGGGAAAAATACTAGTCGGCTAGTCTCTTAATTAAAATTAAAAAAAATTCCTTAGAGTATATTCTTTAGAACTTTAAATCTTTTATCATGGCATGCAGGTAAGGCCATATCTACTTAATTATTTATTGCCAAAGCTTTGAGGTCTACCCAGTACACCGGATTTACATTTCAGACGTTGCCGAAAACCAACACTTTTGTTAAAGTTTAAGGATTAAAACGTTACACCAAATCACTAGCACAGTAATTTCCAGGGCTATTCAGTTTTTCTTTCTCCTACGGGATGACAAATGATAAGTCTCTTCTTCCAGACGCAGGCTTTCACTTGATTACCCTCGGGTCTAAACTAAGAAAATATAGAAGTCACTTACATTTGGTCCAGCATGCTAGCGTTGACTCTCCATTCATGAAGAAATCGATTTCTTCCACAGGGTTGGATTACTAACTATATCGACTAGAAGATAGTCTCACAGAACTTAGTTTCCAGCATTCTTCTGGTAAGGGTTATGTAGAATTATTAATTCTTGGGCAAGGAGAAAATGAAAGTAAGAATGACGATCAATCAGCGGACTAATTTCTTCTATTACAGCCAAAGATCTGTATTTAAAAGTCGGCTGTATGGAAACATTTTCTTTTCCTTTTTTCTCACCGAGAAAAGAAACAGTTCGGTGGTATCATCGAACAACACAACAAAAACTGTGTCTGAACAATTGTGCACATAGTGACATAAACAAAACTTATATTTATAACCTCGATCTAAAACAAAGTTATAATGTTTTTACTATTACCGGTCGCCTGCATGCTCACAGATTGTTAATATGATAGACATCTTTAACATTACTGCAATAAAAAAAACAACAAAAAAAAAAAAGAGAAGCCTGATCAGAAAACAAAATGTCCTGAAAAAGACTGTGACAGTGAACAAGTTGAATTGCTTAAAAACTTTTTATAAATTTAATTGAAAAATCATTTATTCTGTGACTTGAAATAAATATAGAAAATTTATTGTAAAATATTGTGATGAACAAAAAAATTAAAAATAAAAAAAAAATTAAAAAACTTGAAATCAATTAAAAAAATATAAAGACTCACTGAATTTGAGACATAATTACGTTCCACTTAGAGTCAATCTAATAGAATGCTCTTTAGCTTGAAAATACAAGTTCATTTTATCTTTATTATTCTAATCTGAAATAAATTATAAGAAAATCAATTCAAAATTCTGAATCTGTGATAGATGTACCACCAATGGTACAATACGTTGTTTCAGCCAGTACACAGAGATGATACAAAAAGACATCCACTGCATTACAAATAAGGGTTTTAAGATCAAAGCTGCTTCATTTGGTAGTCTTCAAACCCTTAATAATTTAAAGATCCAAAATTTTTAGAGTAGATACTTCTTGATCTTTTTTTTTAGTTGATACATGAAGTATGTTTCAAAACGGCGGCTGCATAAAAAATCATTCATTATATTGTTCCTAAGAATATATATATATATATCTGCAATCTGATGAAGCTCTCCCCGATGAACATTTTACCTCCGGTTGTAATAGTTGACTATCAATTTGTTTTACTGTATTAATAATAAAATTTTGCCTTAAGGCAGTAAAAGTAAATTTATTTATATGTCCTTACCGCATCATAGTTTTCATCATTATATTTAATTTTTCTTCACTATATCATGAGCAAAGGAATATATTACGGAATTAAGTGGTCGTTATTGATCCGAAAACGAGTTTACAGGAAGTCCTCCTATTACATGTGTTTTTACTGTTGCAACAAGTTTGAAAAATTAGGGACCATTTGCAAGATTACATAAATTCGGAATCATTAGTAAATCAGTTACTTTTCCATCCATCGAAACGAACTAAGGCTGACATTGGCAAAAAACTTCTAAAAGACAGGAAATGCGCGCTCATTTTGGTGTCATATCAGGACTTACGGGCAAGATTCTTGCATACAATGCGAAGGGAAATGTTCCTCTCTCATAGTATTTAAGAAATAACAGATATCTTCTGTTAGCGACATTTTTCAGTTATTTCAGTTTCAGTTATTTTCGGTATTTAATTTCTTATGTAATTTGTTGCCAGTAATCGCAATGGCCTTTTCTTTTAGTAGATGATGTTTTAGTAGATGATGGTCTTAACATTGCCATAATTATTCGGTTTTAGAGAAATATGATTTTCGTTTGGCATTATATAAAAAAATTATATTCAGTCTTAATTAGGCCAAGACTTATTTTCAGCAAGCCACGAGAAAAAGGAAAGCGTGAATAATTAAAGAGAATCTTCAAATAAAAATGTATATTGATCGAAAAAAGAGACAATCTGATGTCTTGAGAACAGAAGCTTTAAATAGAATCGATAATAATTAGAATAATATCGATAAACTTAAAGAAACAGCTGTAGCTGTAAACAATAAAAGATTCGTCGATGTGAAAAAGATAACAGCCTAAAGAAACTGAAGAGATAGAGAGATTGACAATCGTAAGTGTTGACAGCCAAAACAGAATAATTCGGGAGCAATGCTGCTTAAAGCGAAATCTTGCTATCTCTACTGATATCAATGAAAATACCGCAAATGCTGCTAAAAGTTTCACCGTTGATAGCAACTAGAGACTGGTTGAATGATTTCAAACATCGATTCAACATCCAATTGAATGTTGTATCGATGTAGATTTGAGATTGCAGCAATTTTTGTTTGTATAGTGATACAAAAATGAAGAGATAACGAAGGATGAGTTTTAAGTTTTTGTGATAAAGGCTGAAGTGCAAGTTGAAGGCGACGACGACGACAAAGATGAAAAAAAGAAAGCTATCCCATTACAGCTATAAAGACCAGCTGTCAGATTGTTTATATGGGATTGAAAATCAGTTAATGATTTTAATGTCTGACATAGCTGGACTTCCATACAAGGCATTCGAGAGAATTTTTAACATAGAAAGTGTATGAAAAGTAACGACTAAGTAGGGACTTAGTGTATGAAAAGTAAGTATGAAATATTAGAGGCACACCAGCACAAAGCTGGATTCTTTCTTTAAGAAAAAAAAACGCACCGTCATCCACATCACCTGATTCGTTTTTACTCACTAAAGAGACGACAAACAAAAGATAAAACTTAATTTTATATCAGCAATCATTAAATTCCCACTTTCACAAACAAACTTCAATATTTTACAAGATCAAATTAAGAATTTATTACAACTTACGTTTTGCTTCTTCTTATCATATATATAAAAATTGACTCAACAAATCTGACATCTCCTTTTCTCAGC